>JBAMHW010000026.1:9089145-9102952 GCA_037177495.1 Rhadinocentrus ornatus
TATATGTATATGTATATATATGTATATGTATATATATGTATATATATATCTATATGTATATATATATATATATGTATATATGTATATATATGTATATATATATATATGTATATGTATATATATACATATACATATATACATGCACACCAGCTGAACTTCCCGGTTGTGGTTTCCAGATGTTGTAACCCATGTGTGTCATTTGTGTGCACTCTACTGTACACTGGCTCCTTTGTGTTACAGATACATGAGTCCCCAGTTTGTAATTTAGACAAAGTTCCCCAGGCCCTGGCCTGTGACTGGCTGCTGGCCTGTCTCCAGGTAACTTTCCTGTTCTGTAAGCTTCACCAATCAACAACAAGGTCAATGTTATTGATTCTGTTATCAAACAGACTGGCAATGTTTTCTTTTTTCTTTTTTAAAATCATGAATGATTGATGGGCTTCAGCTATTTTTGATCTGTGTTTTTGTTGTGTATATGTAATCAAACTTCCCAAAGGATCACGTAAAACATCTTATACATTTAATTTCTTGTTTCCTTCTCATGTTTCTCACCACCTTAACTTACTTCAGCTCTCGATAAGCCTTTAAGAACACCAATAAGATTCAAGCTATTTCCTCGCTCTTTAAAGCACACACACAGATAGCGATTAAACCGGTTGCTTTGTAGGTCGTAGTTCAGCTGCATGGTGACCATATGGGGCGGCAGATGGCTTCCTGCTGGGCAGCACAGCATCTAAATGAGAGAATCAGATTTAATCGGCATTAGCACACATTCAGATCTAAACAGCAAGGCTAATGCTCAACTTTTCTAAAAAACACACACACATCTGAAAGCATCATCACTCATCAGTTCGCAGGTCAGACTTGTGTTAATTCCAGATAGACATATGAAAGCGTTGGTACTGTTTCTAGCTTGCCAACAGCAAACTGTTCTGTTCTTGTGACTCAACAGAAGGGAAGGCCACTTAGAGTAACACTTAAACACATTCCTGAAACCGTTTAATCACATAAGACTTGTCACCATCAATAAATCTCTGTCCTTCTTGCAAACTGGTTGTTTCACATCAGCCTGTTTCCAAACACACATGAAGCATGCTGAATGTAGAAACATCTGGCTGTTACAAACCACATTAGTTAGATGTCACACTTATACTTTATGTCACCATTATGCACCTATTTTCCAAATGTTTTAAATTAGAATAAAAATACATTTTATTCTAACATACTGGTTACCAGTCTTAGTTCAGCAACCTAACCTGACAGGTGTGTTGTATGTAAGGACCAGAACACATTTCATATTTATTGCCTCTAATTCAAGTTGCAAATCGTAGCATGTATCGCTAGCTAGTTTACTTCCTGTTTTGGTAAGCATTTTATTTTTATGCCGTAGCATCTGTGACGACAGCTGTGGTTAGAAGAATTACTGCATGTTTTTAGTCTGTCCTTCCATCTTTTCTATATATATATTGTATTGTATATATATATATATATATATATATATATATATATAATATATCTCTGGAAGATCTTGAAGGCATTTCTTAAAAACATTTCTAAAAATTAGACTCAAGGATGAGCCAGATTTGGTTGTTGGTGGTTCACTGCAACCTCACTTAAGACATTTTAAGCCATTTCCCAAATGTCTAATATGAGGAATAAAGATGACCTTCACAGAGAACATTTACATGACACTGTAACAACACAAGAGAACATCTCAGTCTGACTGAAATTGAGCAAAATCTAAGCTTTAACACCCAGATTATGCAGTTGGCGGTGAAATAAGTCCTGCACATACAGGCTTTACAGGCTCCATATTTAGTCATTTTTCTTTACATCTTTTTGTAATGACAATAAATCAACTGTTTATTACAGCTGAATTGCCAATAAAGTTAATGTTTTTCATACATTCCATTTCTTTAAGATGTTCAGACGCCAGAAACTAGACATAAGTCATTAGACTGTCAGGTCTCGGTTACTTACGTGTTGCTTTGACTAAAACCTGCAGCATCATCTGAAAAAAAATTCCCATTTACGTCAATTAAAGACAGTGTCATTGCAGTGAATTTAACTATATTTATATGTATGATGTAAGAGTGGGCATTTCCTGAAAACATACTAATCAAAAACTAATTATTCAACCATTATTCAAATACCCACCACCACCTGCAGGCATTTGGTGTTGGCTTTTATTGTTGCTAGTATTGACATGTACACAAGCTGTTACTTTTCCATCTAGCCTCCAATGTAGTGTTTCCACTGTGATGGAAAGTATATTTATAAAGTTTTCTGTCCATTATTTTATCATTACTTTACAGTAATGACACAAGGGTTATAAATACCTTGGTTGTTAAGCGCTTTCCATGAATCTGTGCTGTGCAACCAAATGTCTTTTATTAAACGGCCAGATTGCTTTTTAATTTTAGCCTGACATCACATATTTCTAGCTAATGTTTAACACTCTGAGCAGGAGAATATGGACAGAAACTGTTACCAGACTACTTGTTTACTGATGAACTCTTTTCTAATTGCTTTACATAAATCCACATAGCAACCTTGTAGTTTACCAGACAGACAGTCCCTAACATACAGCAGTAGTTTATAAAGTGAATCCACACAACTACATTTACATATCACTCTGTGTGTGATTAACCCACATTTCTTTTGACTTGTGTTTACTCTGGAACAAACTCAGAGGCTCATCAATTAGAAACTGAGCTGTTACAGGAACTTGGGAACAGTCGTCTCTAAAACCAATGGTTATTCCAGAGAAAGGGAATTCCAGTCCCTTTGTTTCTCGACAAAGACACAGCTTGTCACACGGCCAGTTTCGCTGACTGGAAGTGAGATTTTTAGATTAACACAACCAAGAGAAAAATCCACTTCAAACTGAAAGTTGCACAACTGGAGGTCAGGGACACCGAGTGTGAGCCGATCACATGAGGATGCTCACTTTTGTTTTTCAGGTGGCCTGTAAACATATTTTTGCTTTCAGTGAGGAAACGCAGCTGTTTCTACTGTCAGTTGTAGTACCTGTTATTGTTAAAATACAAAGATAAAGTCTTATTATGTTGGAAAAAGGTTCAATTGTGGTTAAACGTTTTATAGTTATTTCCTTACTAGATCAGTGTTGTAGTTTCATTGATTTTCAAACCACACAACTGGATATGGCACATAAACTGTCTGGAGTCTGCTTTTTCCCCCTCTGTTGCATTTGTTGAAGTTCTAATTGAACATACTGTAATATGTGCCGTCAAATGATTGCTTTACTTTGTTTTGCATGTGTGTCTCATTTGATGTTGCACTCATCCTTTTTTACAGCCATCGTTTTACAGTTCATGTTTTTTATGTAAATGTTTGCGGCTGTTTTGTTTTGCTATGCTAGTACCTGACTCTCATACTCTTGTCAAGTTTGGGCATTTTGTGCCCTCACTGCTAATGTTGCTAACCTGTGTCTTATCCTGTTGGGTGTGTATGCATATGTGTGTGTGTGTCTTTGTGTGTCTCTGCTGGATGCTTGTTTAGCCGGGCCAGGAGGAGAGAGAGGAGAGTTTGGTACGCCAGCCTAATTTCAACCCCCTCCCACCCTTTTTTCTCACTGCCAATCAGCTCTCGGCTTTCTCAGCTTCCTTTTTCTCCACCCATTTCCTTCTGTCAATTCATGCAAACCCCCTGTTGCAGAACTGATCAAAATGCTTTTTTATTGTGTCAGTACATGACCAACAACTGATCTGGTGTGATATCTGTAGCTTTGATGAGGATATGAAGTGGAAAACCATTCAAATTTACTACAAAAAGATATAATACAATTTAGTGTAATTTCCAGGATGAACAACATTTAAAGTAATGTTTCATGGCCTTTTAGAATGTTTTCTACTCCGAGTAGGTAAAATAGTAGTTTAATAACAGATAAAACTAGTAGCTATATACTTATTTTGTATTTTAAATGTGTAAATATTCTTATTCATCTAAAGGAACCTTTTGTGGGCATATGTCCCCTTTATTATCAGATCTAACATGTGGAACCACAAGCAGAGACTGAATTGAGCACACCTGATCAGATGTTGGATCACAGTATTGATCGCTAACAGCTTGTCTGTGGCTGCCGACACCATCTCTGCTGCTGCTGATGCTGTAGAGAGCATGAGATAACGCTACACCTTTTTCTGGCCTCTGCAGCCATAATGACTGGTGGACTTACCTTTTTATTTTATTTTTTTTCATTTTTAAGAAGTTTGTGAGTTTGAATTACTTTCATGTACAAACAAAAATCATGCCTCCCAGCAATACTGTTTAAAAGTCATGTGATCTTGCCTCAAGCAGTCTTTATTTTGAGCTTTAGCCTTTAGTTGGACTTTGTTATTGTTTGTCCAAACCTAATAATTCATGATTTTGCAGTCTAAAGGATGTAGTTGCATTTCCAGACGTGCATCCACTCAATATTTAAGTGCAGTCACAGATCCTGACTGAAGTCTTCTTTTTTTTTTTCTTTTTTTTTTATAAACATTATCTGTTATTGAACAATCTTTTATTGTCAACTTTTAGCAGACTGCAGTTGAGATAACTTATTCCAAGACACACTTCTGTCATTTTTCATGTCAGACATCAGTGTAAAATTTTCCTTTCACCTGTCATGTCTTTGAGATTTCTGTCGCCCATAAAGGCTTTTTTGCTACGGTGTTGGTGGTGTTCTGCAGTAAGGTCGTTGGCATGGAGTCCTTTGCAGCCTCATTCACATCCTGATCAGCTGGAATGGCTTGGGTTTTATATGACATGTACCTGCTAAGCTTCTGGGATTCTTCATCTTTCTGTCTCTGACTCACGCTGCTCTGTGGAAAGGCACAACTCTAATTAAACCACACTGTCAAACCCTGATTACTCTCAGAAACCACATTTGCTCTCAGGTTTTCAAACCCCCCCTTTTTTAATCCTCCTCCTCTCCCCACTCTCTTATTCTATAGCGGACTATAACATTAGGCGCCGGTGACCGTCAAGTTATCCAGACCCCCATCAACGACTCCCTTCCTGTCAGCGGCAGCAGTGTGGCTCATCTCTTCAGACAGCTTGGTATGGGCAATAATGAAATAGAAGTTATCTTTATTTTTATTACTTTAAATATTCAGATTTTTGTGTCTGTTAAACTACACATCACAGTGCTGCTCAGCAACATTTTAATCCATTATGATCTGTGCACTCCGACATCAGTAGCATTAATACAGCAAATAAAGAGAAAAAGTGATTTAGTCCTCTATTAAACATTAAGCATTATGAATAGACTGAGACGAGACTAGGCTAAGACTTAAAACTCTAAAATGTGAGCAGGTCTGAGCTGGTAGTTTTCTAGAGTCTTTTGCAACTCTTTCCAAAGTCTTCTGATTTAAACCCGGCATTAGCCTAGTCTCAGATTGAGATTTGAGAAAGACTGTGAATCACTATTTACAAGACTACAACTAGGTTCTTTCAGCATTTTTTGTGATATGTTGGACAGTTGATATGGAACAGGGCTGATCTGCTCACAGCAAAGCAAACAAGGGGAGAGTTTCCATCCAGGATTAACAGGGAATTACATCATAATTAAGTGTGCCTTTGCATCTCCACCAGGTGTTACACCGACTCATCATAATCTGGAGGGATGAATGAGTTTTCTATTCTTCTCTCATTTGTTAGATCATTATACTGTAACACATAAATGATCCACAGCAGACATTTATTTCTTAATAACCATCTGCTCCTCTTTCTAACGGCCCACAATGTTTCATCACCGTTTCTTGTTCATCTATTTTCTTTCTTTTTTTTTTTTTCGGCCATTTTTACTTGTGAAAATATCAAACATGTTTGATATTGTCGCATATCTAAGACTAGAGAAAGATTGACATGAAACAGCGCAGATTATCACCTTAAACCTTACGATCGAGATGACGGGAGCGCGCTGTGACTCCAGTAAGACTCCTAAGATTTCCTTAAGACTTCCGTTTTTAGTCTGCGACTGTGAAAATCGGTTGGTGTAAACCCAGCCATGGTCAACTAACCTTGACTGGAGAATTGCTAAATGCAGTGTTTCAGAAGCTCCAAGACTGGGATCTCAAACTGTCCTTCAGGTTTTAGACGTTTCCTGTTTCATCACACCTGACTCAGATTAATGGGCAGTTGTGCAGAACTTGACAAGCTGTTGGGTCTGTTTAATCTGAATTGGGTGTGTTGGAGCAGGGAAACTACATCAGGAATCATTAACTCTGGACCTCTTGGGCCAGATGTTACCCTGCTGCATCACACCTGACTCAAATTAATGGGTTGTTAAGATACTTGTGCAGAACTTGACAATAAAGTGTTTTGAAGAACCATTTAATTTGAATCAGGTGTGCTGCAGCTGGGAAACATCTTAAACCTGCAGGTAACTGACCTAAGAGGTCCAGAGTTGGTGCTCTAAAACCTCCGGTAAAAACACATGGGAAGGAGAGGGAAATCTGGGCTTTCCTGCTTAGGCAGCTGCCCCCACGACCCGACCCTGCATAAGTGGAAGAAAATGGATGGATTGATGAATGGAAAAAGATTAAGAAATGTATAAAAAATAAAGAAAAGAACATAACAAAACCCTGCTACAACATTATAATTCATTTTAAGGAGTATTTTTCATTTTATTTTCTTCAGGCTCTTCACGTCATTACCACAAAATATGAATTTCAGTTTAACAAGGTTCCTTGTTAAAGCTTTTTCCCACTGAATTTATCAGGCTTGCTGAACCTAACAAGTAGTTGTTGGGACCAAAAATTAACAAGTCAGATTTGTTATCATTTTACTGAAGCTAGTTATTAGACATCCAGCATTTTCCTTCATGAAGACAATTTTAGGATACTGGTGTCAGCAGGATTGAGAAATGAGATTTCTAACATCAAACACATTTCTATTTAGATGAAAGAATGTCTTTACACAGTGTATTATCTGTTATTCTGTAGTTTATGGATTTTCCAATAAATGTCTAAGCTTTTTGTGGTTTTTCTTTCTTTAAATCAAATATTTATTTATATTACCAGCAAACATGAATAAGTAATAAATGAATGAAAATGCACTTGTTTGCGTCATTAGTAACAGATTGATTTAAATCCACTAGTAGAGTCCTTTTGTCTTACTTTTGACAACAGCAGATTTTGTTAAATAATTTGAGTGTTAAATAATAAGTAATGAGTGTTAAAACTTGAGTCTCCACTGCAGTTGTCGTGTTTCTGCTGTGTTTTCTCTACAGGTATTGTCAACGTGCTGTATCTGTTCTGTGCTGCCCTGACGGAGCATAAGATCTTGTTCCTGTCCAGCAGCTATCAGAGACTAACCGATGCGTGCCGAGGGCTGCTGGCCATTATGTTCCCCCTCAAATACAGGTGTGCACCCGCTCCTCAGTTTTCCTGCTGTGCTTTAAACTCACACTCTGGGCAATTTTGATTTAAAGCTCTGTTTGTACTAATTTTGTTTCCGTTTGTGTTTACTTCAGTTTCACCTACGTTCCCATCTTACCGGGAAAACTACTAGAAGTCCTGAGCACACCCACCCCCTTCATCATTGGTGTCAATTCGTTTTTCCGCTCCGAGACACAAGAACTGGTAGGTTCTGGTTACTGCACTAAAAGATGCATATGACTGTTGCATGTAGAACAGATGGGGAAAACTCTGTTTAGAAGCAAAAATAGTTAATTTAACTCTAAACTAAATTTTAAAACATTTTTGCTCAGGATAACGCCTGTAAATATTTTCACTTGCATGTTAAATGAAATTATTGCAACATAAACCTGTTTCTCATTTCAGACTGGGAGCCAAATTTGAGCAAATTAACCTTAAGTGAAGGATGCTACTGCTAGAATGTAATTTTCTGGCCAAGCTAGCAAAGATATTAACACCAAGAATTAAAAACAGAGGTTCTTTTAGAAAAACTGAATTTTTATGTGGCTATTTTAAAATATTATGTAGGTTCATAAAGTTTTTAATCAAAACCTTGGGTCTAAAGGGGTAAAACTTGCTGTAAGAAAGAAGTTTTTCGCAACAGTATTGAAAGAAGAAAGGTTTATGGTAGTGGTAACACATTTCAATGCAAGAGGTAGACTTGTGTATCTAACCTGGAAAACCTGGTTTGGGAGGTGCTAGCCTAGTTACAGAGGTGGGCTTGGGTCTGTAGGACCTGGGGTCAAGTCCTCAGTTGGCAAACAGACGTTAACCACTCTAGGTCTTTGAGCAAGGCATATATACTAGTGATGCACCAATACCAGTATCAGATATGAGTCCAATATACTTGTACTTGGTATTCATGAAAGTGTTGCGATACTACAGAACCCGACACCAATGTGATAAAACTCGGGCTGTCAAAATAAACACGTTAATGCAATGGCACTGGTCTGTGGTAGTAACATGTTCATTTTTTAAATTAACGCGTTCATGTTTAAACAAAGTTAACATTCATCCCATTTTGAAAATCCATATTTGACATTAACTCATCAAGTAAAGCTGATTTGGGACATGTATGTGCTTTGTCACAGCAGTGAACACAATCCACCAAAAAACCGCTTTATCCTCCTTTCTTATGAAGATTCTGACAGTCAAGCCTTACATTAAGAGCATGCTGCCGGGTGACCCATCTGATATATCACACAATTAACCACTCAGTCGTTGCATCTAACATTCTGGTCCACATAACGGTGCTCGGTATCGGCAAGTATTCAAATGTAAGTACTTGTTCTGGGTACAAGTACTTACATTTTAAAATATATAGAGATGGGTAAAGTTATTACAGAGACTTATTTTTAAAGTAAAAATATAATATTAATTTAAAAAAAAAAACTTAACAAGTGTGTGTTTAAGCAGTCTTGTTCTGCCTTCCCGCTCTAAACTGAGTTATATGACATTATCCCTCATTCACCACTGTAATTGTTTTATGAAAGATTGTTGGTAGCAGAAAATGTTGGCCACACACTCCCAGTGTGAAGGCAAAAAAGGCCAGCTCCTTCAGCAATGTCGTTAGGAAATGCATGCATGTGTGTGTGGCCGGATGAACACCTGCGGCTGCTTTCCAGCTGTGGGATGGAAATTTGAGCTGCGTGCAAAGTGGTGGTAATCTCAGTGTTGAAGGTGAATGGCTTGTTAGACCTGAATCAGTCAAAGGAGGATTTCCAGCAGCAAACCCTCATTTACACAGACATGAGGTTTGATTACAGGGGAGTCAGTTTCATGTGACTGACCCGGTAGAGAACGGTTCATCTGTCTTTTATTAAACGTCTCCTTCTGCCATCTAACTCCTTGCCACCTGCTAACCTCTATATATTCACAAGAAGCTAAAAAAATGCTCTTTGCAGACCTTACTGATTAAATTATACCAGTAAGTTGAGAATAATTAGTGACTGACTTGTGATGAAAGAAAATAATATGTTGCTGTTTTATTAAGGCCTGTTGAGTGTGTAATGAAAGCTGCTGGTAAACGACCACATCGTGCTAGCCAGCAGTCGCCCTGATGGAGCCGTTATCTCGGCCCACAACGAGATGCTGTGTTTTGTCCATCAGTCACCCAGCCATTATGGGTGTACAAGCAGTCATCAAGGTCAGAGGGCATCGACTTGGCAGCCTTTCTGTCTGTCTGCAATGACACACTCCTTGAATGTGTGGTTTTTGCTGTTTCGCGTAATGAGCAGCTGCTGAGAGAGACGACTTTCTCTGTCTGCTCAGCATCACGCTGCTGTGTTTTAGTGAATAATCCTCAAACAGAACAGTGTTTTTACGCCCGTCTTTTTAAAAAATTTTTTAGTTGGATGTGATCATCGCTGATTTGGACGGAGGCACCATAACCATCCCTGAATGTGTCCACATCTCCCTGCTGCCTGAACCCCTGCTACAGCAGACCCAGACTGCACTATCCATGGTAAGAGCTGCAGCCTGAACACCACACACTAACAGATGGTCATAGGGCTGCGCGCTTAATCGAATCTTAATCACAATTACGATCTGGGTTTTCAACGATCATAGAAATTAAGTGGTCCAATTATTTTGCTCCTTCGCAGTTTCCTCTTGCATTGCAGCATGCTGCAGACTCCTGGTTTAAATCCTGGTTTATTTCAACTCGAGATGCAAACACCTCTCAAGTTATGGGCTATTAATTTTCTATGGAACTTGCCCGATGAGGCGGAAATCTAGCCAAGCGACATTCGTGCATGTGAAATGTTGCGCTCGTTTACGTAGACGTGCACACCGGGGCGTACGATGTGACACAAGGAAACAGAAAAATGTTAAATTTTTGTGAGTTGCGACTAAATTATCCACCAGCTCCCAGAGACAGAGAGATAACAAACGTTATAAACAAACAGAACTTGTTTTCTCGCCAAAGACCAGCGCTCAGTTAACACAGTGAACAAGCCGGGATTTAAGAAACTCATCAACACTTTGGACAAACTGCATCACTGCCATCTCGTCACTATTTGAATCACGGGTCTCTCCCTGCTCTGGATGATGAGGGTGTTGTGAAGGACGTGGCTACAGTCCAATGTTTCGTCACCCATATGGACCTGTGGTGAAGCCGCACCATATGATGCAGAGTTCAACATGACAACGAAATGTCTCCAGTCTCGTTTATTCCAGATCATACTGGGCTGAACACAGCTGCTGCTGGTCTGAGACAAACAATAGCTACTGGGACCTGGTGGAGAGAAACTAGTCTGTATTACCATAGACAACGCTTCAAATACCTACACACACACACACCCTGGCTCTTTTTCTTTTTCTAATCGTGTTAGATAATCGAGATTCCAATCAAAATAATTGTGATTATCATTTTTCCCATAATTGAGCAGCCCTAGACGGTCATAAAATCTACTTATCACTTCTGGGAATTGTCATAAATGATAAGCTGTGGGGGGTTTCTGCAAACTAAGAAAGTCCCTGATATTTTTTGTTGAGATGCCAAGAAACTCTTGGTGGATTATGGTTTTACTTTTCTTTTTACATGGGTAAAGATTTTTGCTCATTCTTTAAAAAAAAATTGTAGATCTTTAGGATGTTTGCATCAAATATTAAGTAAATAAATGTCTCCATGTGGAAGAGAGCTTTCTCTTTTATCTTTTCCCCTTTAAAAATCTTTTTAATTTAATGATTGCAACTCAGCTGACGGTATGATCTCATCCTCCTCACACATTTATTTATTTCTTTTATAAAGTCCTATCCATGTGCTGCTACTTTTTTGGCTTCATATCAAGCACTTCAAACTGAACCCAGCCCGTTCTGAGAAATGCTTTTTATCTGAGTGTGTAAACAAATTATTTCCAAGCTTCCTTATTCTTTTATAGATATATACAGAATGTATATTTTTCATGTTAGTACTCCTTACTAGGGCTGGGCGATTAATCAAATTTTAATCACAATTACGATTTGGGTTTTCTACGATCATAAAAATGAAATGGTCCGATTATTTTGCTCCTTTACAGTTTACTCTTGCGCTGTTTTCAGTTGCAAATCGAGCGCCACTGGCATTGCAGCGCTGTGCATTGCTGCAGACTCCTCCCACAGTCCCAGCTGCTTTGGTTTAATTCAACTCCAGATGCAAACACCTCTCAAGTTATAGGCTGGACACACGGGAGGCGACGTCGCTCCTTCTCCATTCATTTTCTACGGACCTGCGCGACGAGGCAGAAATCTCTGCCCTCTTCCAGCCAAGCGACAGGCGTCATTCGTGCATGTAAAATATTCCGCTCATTCATGTAGACGTGCACACGGGGGCTTACGTTATGTTACATTTTTGTGAGTCGTGACTAAATAATTCACCAGCTCGTAAAGACAGAGAGATAACAAACGTTATAAACAAACAGAACTTGTTTTCTCGCCAAAGACCAGCGCTCAGTTAACACAGTGAACAAGCCGGGATTTAAGAAACTCATCAACACTTTGGACAAACTGCATCACTGCCATCTTGTCACTATTTTAATCGCGTGTCTCTCCCTGCCCTGTATGATGAGGGCCATGAGGGTGTTGTGTAGGACGTGGCTACAGTCCAATGTTTCACCACCGCTACGGACCTGTGGTCAAGCCACACCATAGAACCAAATATGACGCGGATTTCAACGTGACAACGAAAAGTCTCCATTCTCATTTTTCCAGATCACACCTGGCAGAACATAGCTACTGCTGGTCTATAACAAACAATAGCTACAGGGACCTGGTGGAAAGAGACTAGTCTAAACTAGTGTCCCCCTCCCCCTCTCGTATTCTTTCTCTAATCGTGTTAGATAATCGAGATCTCAATTTCAATCAAAATAATTGTGATTATCATTTTTCCCATAATCGAGCAGCCCTAGTCTTTACTGTACTTATATACATAACACATGTATAATGGTGATACAGATAAGTGGTATTTGTTGTTATTCATTGCATCGAGTATCTCGGGCATGTGGATGTATTGCAGGAAATTGCACTGTGTTTTAAATTTACTGGATATGCTGTAATTTCTTTATTATCTTAGTCATGTGCAAATATTTGACATCCACGAGTCATGGATCAACTAAAAAAAAGCTTCCAGACTTGTGTGGAGGTTGGGCACATTTATTGACGGGTGGTACATTGTGTTGCACATTGCCAAATCGTCATAAAGTAGGTTTGAATTACCCTTTATATACAATTATAAAGCATTAAAAAAAACCGAAGCCTTTATTCTATTCTTGAATGATGTATGGACATGATGAGGACTGTTAAACACTGGTTTACAGAAAAGTCCAATAAATGAGAGAATTCTTGCAGAATAGTTGTAGACAAATAGAAATGCCCAGCCAGATAACAAGTCCAAGCAGGAAAAGCTGCATCACTGTGTTTAGGAACAGTTTTTTATTTTTATTTTTTTACTTACTTTCACAGAAATACTTTATTGCAAATGGAAAATAAATAGAAACAAGAGGGGACCGTTACAGACAGATTTTTGTGATGCTGGCACGATTAAACCTACGAGTTAAATGGATTTCTCTTCAGTTAAAGTTGAGTATTCTCATTTTCTGATACTTAATTTTACAGACAATCAGTCAACCAGCTAAAAACGATAATAGTTAATGAATTAAAAAATTATTAAAATAAATACAGCACATCTTCTGGTTTAACCAGATTAAGGGGCGGTGGGGTAGGTATTTTAAGTGTTGTCTGTGGTAATACAGACTAGTTTCTTACCACCAGGTCCTAGTAGCTATTGTTTGTCTCAGACCAGCAGCTATGTTCTTCCTGGTGTGATCTGGAATTAATGAGACTGGAGACATTTCGTTTTTACGTTGAAATCCGCGTCATATTCGGCTCTACCACAGGCTTGACCACAGGTTGGTAGCGGTGGCGGAACATTGGACTGTAGCCACGTCCTTCACACCACCCTAATGACCCCCATCATTCAGGGCAGGGAGAGACACGATTAAAATAGTGAGGACATGGCAGCGATACTGTTTGTCCAAAGTGTTGATGAGTTGGGTTGTTTACTGTGTGAACCGCTTGGCTGGAGGAGGGTAACGATTAGAAAATTAATGGAGAAGGAGTGACGTCGACTCCTGTGTGTCCAGCCCATAACATAAGGTGTTTGCATCTCGAGCTGAATTAAACCAAAGCGGCTGAGACTGTGGGAGGAGTCTGCAGCAGAGTGCAGCGCTGCCAGTGGCGCTTGATTTGCAACTATAAACCGCACAAGAGTAAACTGCGAATGAGCAAAATAATCGGATCATTTCATTTTTATCATCCTTGAAAACCCAGATCGTAATTGTGATTAAAATTAGATTAATTGCCCAGCCCTATTTTAATTTATAGTATATCATACAATTGATACTAAG
>JBAMHW010000026.1:9103052-9117678 GCA_037177495.1 Rhadinocentrus ornatus
ATCGTAATTGTGATTAAAATTAGATTAATTGCCCAGCCCTATTTTAATTTATAGTATATCATACAATTGATACTAAGTATGATTTGCAAGTATTTTTACTTTGCTGAATTCATCCATTTGAACATGTTTTAATGTGAAGATGAATCATCATGTTCAATCTCCTCTGCAGTGGAGTCAGTTTGCTGCAGTGATTTCAGTCACGTGTAAAAGAGGATGATTAATTATATTTGGTTATCTTTGTACAAAAAAAAGATTAGGTGTTGTAAAAGATTAACAGACTTGTAGCAGCAAACCAGTGTTCCCACTACTGCTTTCACAGGACTGGATTTTTTGCCATTGTCATGTTACTGAGGCAGAGGGCAGGTTGTGTTTATTTAGGAGAGGCTGGAGTTGGTGTTCTCCACTCAGATGTGGTGTTTCCATGATGTATTGTTTTAGTTTTTTTTTCATTTGACAGGATTTTCCCATGCACTCGTATATTATGCAACTGATCATGAGGTAACTTTATGTTTAAACCCTTGATTTTAATGTAATTTAATGCTACCCAATTCTTCTCCTGTTATAAGTGACTAGAGGACCCTTATTTTTTAACATGGAAAACAACACAACTCGACACCTGAAGTCAGCAACCACAACTCCACCCTTTTGTGAGCCGATTCTGACACAAATATTCTGTTAGGATGCAATTTGTGTTTTTAGTGAAAGTTGGTTCATGTTGTGGAAATTTGACACTGGTGTGTGTGAACCCTGTGATTACTGAGCTTGTTGTTTATGTCGTCCAGTTCCAGTAATATTATATAGTCAAACTGCCAGCAGTTTTTCTGTGTCAAAGTATCCACAACAAGATTCTGAACCTGGACCCACTGACTCAGGGCTAAATACCTAAGATATTAAGACTAATAATAGATCTAAATAATAAAAACATGTTCTTATGAAACTTAGTGATTGTTTGTGTGAGTGCTGCCCTGTGTGCTTTATGCCTTGTCACCTGGAGACCACTGTGTGTTGTTGTGCTTGATCTTTACCGATCCAAGAGAGGTTCACTGGGCTGTAGGCGTTTGTCCTCAGCCAGCAGAGCGCTGTATGTGGATACTCTGGAAATTAAACATACTGACTGTAATCTGACAGCATGAGACTCACATATAAGCCAGTCTGACCTCCTACAGATAATTGTAAAGATGGAGATCTGAATTGGATAATTGGTTAAAGTCTATAGTCTGAATTGAATTTGCAGTATTGACGATGATGATGATGATTGCAGAGGTTGCTGGGTAGCAAACATAAACCAGTGCTAACATCCTTTGTTTTCTTCATTTTCATCCTATGGCTTTGATACTAAACGCAGTAGTATTTGTAGTAGTATAGTTAGTGAGTATTTATGGATTTGAGTCTTTTTACAATAAAGATGTGTCTTTACTTTATAAAAAAACTTGAGAGATTTTATTTTTTTTAAAGCAAGATAAACTTGACTATAATAAAACATCATTCCACACCAGATGTCCCTAACAAGCAGACCGCGGTCCAGATCTGGACCCAGAACCTGTCCCACATGGACATGAAAATATAAAATCTGACTGGGTACTTTTAAATGAACTGGCTCAGCTTTTGTGGTCTTCACGGTAGTGGTCAGGAAACATGCAGACCAGTTGCACGTGATGCACTTAGCCAGTTAAGTCTGTGAAGCTGCCGGCGGTATACTTTGCAGCACTACAGCGCAGACAGACAAGAGTTTAAGAGGCAGGGAACAAGACGGTAGAAAGAAAAAGGAAGCAGCTAGATAAAACAACAGGAGAGATACAGATGACTGCGGCTTGGTTTTCTATGAAGTCTCTTGCAAATATCGTCAGTCGCGGGTTTTTGGGCTTGTTTTCCTGAGTGTAGTTGCTTATTTGGGCTTGCCCTGCTCCAGTTATGAAGCCTCCCGATTCTTTTTTACCCAAGTCTTTTTGAGACGAGTCATGTAACTTATTTTAATTAAAGTTTAAGATATTCAGCGTACTTACTTCATAAACAGACTGCACGTTTAAATCTTTACATACATACATGTATGATCTCCCAGACCTTGGCTCCAAATTTTTTTTTAACTGGACTTCTTTAGATTTATGTTGAATACCCCTGATCTGCACCAATACATTTATTCAATGATCAATAGGCATCAGTCCAAATTAAAAATAATGATTTCTTTTACAATATATGAACATTTTAAAGCGTAAAATACACAATTGGTCTAGTTTTGTTGATTCAATTTTTTTTTCTAATTTAAATATCTAATTGAGCTCAGGAATAAAAAGATATTTTAATATTTTAGTTGTTTTTTGTGATTTTAATATTAATGGAAGTGATTGTGTTGAGTTAGCAAATGTTATGTCATCAATGTCGGGCTCTAAGTTGGGATTTTTGCCCTTACTGTCTAAAAAATAAAAATACTTGATTTTCCATGTCCTTTAAGCTTTTGAAACAGAATTGATAATGAAATTTAAATTTAAATTTAGAAACAGAGCAGTAATATATACAGATTAAAAAAATTAAAAAAACTTCTCCTACATCTTCTTGATTATTACTTTCCTCCCCCAGACAGTCATTTTTTAATTTACTATCATTGAATAGTATGAAGCCACAGAGTTTCTGTTAGAATGTTGTTATCTAAGACTTCGTCTGGCCTCAACTCGGTTCAGATGCAGCAGGAAGGCAGGGAGATGTGGTCGCTTCTGATTTATGAAGGCTTTGTGTTATATTACTGTTGCAGGTTTTGGATCCAGAGCTGGAATTCGCTGATCACGCCTTCCCCCCACAGTCCATGCAACCGTCTGCACCCAAGATCCAGGCAAGTTGTTGAAATAAACATGTCTTTTGTTTCATTGTTTCTAGATTGAATGTGTTATAGAACAACAGTAAGGAGATGACAGGAAGTGAGAGGTTAGACGTGGCTGACTTCTTTACTTCATGGCTGGCGGGGCTGTAATGTTTAGATAAGTGAAAGACCTTTTATCCACTGCTTTAGCCATCAGTGAGTTTCACTTTTACCCAGAAAAGTCAACAGTAAAATTAAAGACCCTTCCTTTAACTTGACTGTTGTGTTTGTTTCAGGATAAGGAGATCCGAGCCATCTTCCTGTGGCTGTTTGCTCAACTTTTCCAGGGCTATCGCTGGTGTTTACATATCATCCGCATCCACCCAGAACCTGTAATCCGCTTCCATAAGGTACACAGACATACAGTTAAAAACACTGCATCTAAAACTGGGAATTAATTATGTGATTATTTAAATAAAGAACTAAGAGAATCAAACAGCAGCGTATGATCAGATAAATTCTGATGCGTTTCCACAGGCGGCCTTCCTGGGCCAGAGGGCACTGGCAGAAGAAGACTTTCTCATGAAAGTCCTGGACGGCATGGCGTTTGCAGGCTTCGTGTCAGAGAGGGGTCCTCCCTACAGAGCTACTGATCTGTTTGATGATGTGAGTGGAACCACACCAGCTTTATGTGTTATGCATTAAGACTTTTAAAAGAGCGGGACAGGTTTGAAAAAAATCCAGATGCAGTATCCAGACTCGCCTAACAGGGGTTGGTTACATTCATGTCAAAGTAATAATACATGCTCAGGAGAACTGCTTAGATGTATATCAGCTGCAAGTATTAACTGATTAATTAAATAATCATAGATTGATGGGATAATCATATGCAGTTATTGTCATTGTCAGCAATTATTTACACTTTCTACCTTTTGAGGTACCTTTTAAAGTTGATTGTTTTACTTAAACACATTCTGGATCATAAATCACTACATATACATATACATACATATATAAACTCTTTTACTCCCTGGTAAAGATACTTTGGGGAAGTTTGGGGCGACACATATAAATGATCATCATTGCTATCCTTACTTCATATGAATAAGTCATAATGCTGGTTACTTGAACCTACAACATATTAAAAATGTACACATTCTGGTTCATTTTCACGCATTAATATTCATGTATAATATAACAAATTACCTCCTTCCTGACAACATTGTAAAACAGTTTGCCAAATAAAAATAATAAAAGTCCAGGGTTTAACTTCAAATATAAATGTGAAAAACAATGAGAACCTTTAGAATTTCTGTCAGTGGCTTCAAGTTGTGGACTTAATAAAATGAAGAACTAAAACTGTACAAAACATCAACATTTGTAAAATACAAAAAGGAAAAATTTTGACCAGATGCCCACATTAGATTATCATTATTATTCTTTCTTTTTATTTATCTATTTTTGCTTTTATTTATTCTTATTTCTGTTTATTGTTTTGGTTGCGCGTATGTAAATACCTTTCTGTCTATGCAGGTTTAGAAATGTAATTTATCTCTGGTGTTGCATTTTTTGTTGTCTGTAGATGTGATTTGTATATAGCGCTAGTTGTAAACAGGAAGCCGGTTTACTGATTCATTTCTTACTAATTGTGGAGAAGGGGTGGGACTAAATGAGCTTGAACTGCTTCCCGATCTTTTACCTTTGCTATTTGTTATGGCTGTTGTTATATTGCTGTTGCATT
This sequence comes from Rhadinocentrus ornatus, assembly GCA_037177495.1. Taxonomy (NCBI): domain Eukaryota; kingdom Metazoa; phylum Chordata; class Actinopteri; order Atheriniformes; family Melanotaeniidae; genus Rhadinocentrus; species Rhadinocentrus ornatus. Next base: position 9,107,585 of record JBAMHW010000026.1, read on the forward strand.
ATTTTAACAAATAAATCAAAGAAAATTTTTTTTTACATATATTGGTGTAAAGATTAATTTTAATTTATTGTAAATTAAAACAGACCGCTAAAGATAGAGACGATAACTCCACATAAGCTCTTTTTACATTAGATAGTTTTTTTAACCTTAATATTTTTACCTTAAATTCAAGTTATTTGGCATTGATATGGCTTCTGTTTCCACAGCTCGTCGCCAATCAAGTGGAGCGGATACGACAAGAGGAGGCCTGCCCGCACAAAGTCATGAGCCACGTCAGGGAGGTCGCAGAGCAGCTCTTCAAAAACGTAAGTTCCTACGTTCAATAACAAACTGAGAAGTCGAGGAATGTCCTGTGATTTCTGTTGATCCTGTTCTTATATTTATTTATTTTTTTCTGTCCAGGAGAATCCATACCCCACTGTGGCCATGCACAAAGTCCAGCGACCGTCAGAAAATAGCCAGAACACCCCCCAGAGTCAGACACCCTTCCCTGTTCTGGATGAGGTTGCGGTGCAGCTCTTCATCGATCACGCTGCCGCCAAGCTCAAGAGCGCCCCGCCTGTGGTCAAGGTGGAGCTGAAGAGCATGGTGCCATCTGGACCACCACTAGGTGAGCTGCAGGAAGGATTGATGAGAGCAGGAAACAACTTTGAACTAACTGAAGCTGAAATATCGTGGAGGATCTGCATGTAAACATTTAATGAAACAAATATTGTGCATAAGTAAAAACCTAAAAGCAAAGATTGAATACAATCAAACTGTGAAGACTGAAAGGGTGCAAGCAAAGGTTACATAAGAGGTTGCAAACACTTGGTAAAAGTTTTGTGTAAGGCTGTGGGTGTTGGGATTTCACTGATAAGTAGGTGAAATCACAAGTTCACCATCTCCATTCAGACCTTAAACTTCCTCTGTGAGCTTTTCACTTCAGATAGATAGTCTCGCAGCGTGTTTAATGGAGTTGAGTCCACTGTGACAGCAATGCACGAGTACCTGAAAAGCTTTTGCGTCTCCACAGGAGACATCGTGGACAGGAACGGCAATGTGATGGCGAACAGCGCTCGGAGACTAGAGGTGGTCAGGAACTGCATCACATACATCTTTGAGAACAAAATGCTGGAGGCCAAGAAGGTAAGAGAGAGACATCGCTGCATGACTGACCAGTTTCTTTTCTATTTCCTGTATGGTTTTAAAACCAGGTTTCACTTTTATTTGTTGTACTTTCCAGCTACTAATTCTTTTAAAGATTTCATAGCTTTTGTATTGTAAACTTAATTTTTTTTAATCTCCTGTGTCCAGCTGATGCCAGCTGTGCTGCGGGCATTAAAGGGTCGAGCAGCCCGAGTCTGTTTGACGCAGGAGCTCAATCAGCACGTCCTGCAGAACCGAGCCGTGTTGGACGACCAGCAGTTTGACTACATTGTTCGCATGATGAACTGCACCTTACAGGTGAGGCTGCTAGCAGTTTTATGACACAATCCAGTTGAATCCAAACAAATCCATTACATGATCCACATCAGTCCAGTTTATATTAACTGTGCTCACATAAGTTGGTTAAAAAAAGTAATTGTCTAGCTAAGAAACCAGTGGATTCAATCGTTCATCCTGATCATGCATGGGGAGGCAGGTGACAGTGGAAAGGAAAACCTCCCTTTTAACAGGAAGGAAAAACCTCCTGCAGAACCAGACTCAGGAAGGACAGCCATCTACTTCAACCATTCAAGGGTGGAGAGGAAGTACAGAGGGGTTAACAAGCACCGTAGCTCACAAGAAAGAAAATGCAGGATGGTGATCAATAAAACAACAGCCGTCGTGCATTAGTCATTCTTACCATAGGATAGAAATTGGGTGATGCTCTGTTCACACTAATTACCAACATAGTACATGAAAACACACTATGGAAAAGCTTCTGGGGCAGCTGGGGGGAGTTAAGTCTCTTCTTCACATCTCCAGTCTGGAAAGTCAAGACCCTCGCCACACAGTCCTTGCTGAGTAGAGGAGTTTAATGTCTGTTTCTTTCTTCCTGTAGCCATTTAAAAACTCCGACTGGTTAAAATTACATTAACTTAAAATCTGCTTGCACATCATTTCCATGTTTTTTCTTGCATGAAGCAGAGACGATCACTTTTGGTCATTTGTGTGATGACTTTCCTGACCCTATCAAACACATTTAACCTAAAATAGAAGATTATCTGACCTGGACGGGTAATGAACGGGTTTCTGTTTTTTGTTATGTTCTGCAAGTGTGATATTCATGGTTCATCTGTTTCTGTGTAGGACTGTTCACATATAGATGAACATGGGATTGCAGCTGCCCTTCTTCCCCTGGTCACAGCATTTTGCCGAGTAAGTCATGAAGTAAACCAGAAAACCTGCAGGGGTCTTTGTATTTTTATAATTTGTTCACTTGGAGGAATTTTGGAAAGTCTCTCTCTTCATTTTAAGATGATTAAAGTAGCTCATCTTTTTCATAAAAATCTCTCTGTCTTTGTCTGGCAGAAACTGGGTGCAGGCATCACCCAGTTTGCCTACAGCTGTGTACAGGAGCACTTGGTGTGGACCAACATGCAGTTCTGGGAGGCCATGTTCTACAGTGATGTCCAAAATCACATTAAAGCTCTATACCTGGAGACAGAAGATGGAGATCAGCAGAACAACTCGGTGAGCATCATTTTTTAAAGTTCAGGTATTGGTAGTAAACTCATCAGCGTCTCAGCCTGGTGTGTGGCAGTTTTTCATCCTTTGATCTGCTGTCAGGAACAGCAGGACGGGTCAAGCAGGGAAATCAGCGCTCTGGAGCTGGCGTCGGAGCAGAGCCGTCTGTGGCCGACGCTCATCAAGGAGATGCAGATGGAGCGGGTGCAGAAGGAGGAGAGCACAGTGTTCAGCCAGGCCATCCACTACGCCAACAGGATGAGCTACCTGCTGCTGCCCCTGGACACCAGCAAGAACCGGCTGCTGAGGAGCTCCGGCCTCGGAGACGTGGAGAGCGTCAGCAACAGCTACGTCACAAACAGGTAGAGAAAGAGTGAATGACACGTAACCATGGAAACGGCAATAAAGAATGAGGAAGTGTCATTGTGTAAGAGCTACATGAAACAATGACAGCATCTTTGCACTGTTGGGAAAGAAAACAAAGCTCAGCTCATGCTTTGTTTTGTTTCTTCTAGGAGAAAAGTAAACGTTTAAAGCCTTTTTTCTGTATCGCAGCATTGCAGGCAGCATGGCGGAGAGCTACGACACAGAAAGTGGCTTCGAAGACGCTGAGAGCTCAGACGTGGCCAACTCAGTGGTGCGCTTCATCAACCGCTTCGTAGATAAAGTTTGCAACGAGAGTGGTGTGACGAATGAGCACCTCAAAGCTCTCCACATAATGATACCAGGTACGGCGCAGCCACCGATCTCCGGTTGCACAAATCAGAACAAAGCAAACTTGATGGAAAAATGTGTCTCTGCAGATATCGTCCAGATGCACATCGAGACATTAGACGCAGTCCACAGGGAGAGTAAGAGGCTGCCGCCGATCCAAAAGGTAACCAATTCCTATTTTTACGTCCCACTGGATAAAGGCCATGCAGCACCCCAGGCAGCCCCGCCCACTCCCCTCTCCACCAATCCCTACAGCTCAGGCTCACAGTGTCACGGCAGGTACGTTTGTCCACCCGAGATAGAGCGGTGTGACTCACAGCACGCCTAAGCGATGCATGCTGGGTGATTGCTTTCCCCTTGTTGTGCCGTTTTATCTCTGATGAGGCCGGAAGAGCTCAGAAAGCTCATCCAGGTCCAGCAGAGCCGAGTGCCTTCAGACTGAAGGGTGCTGTTAGTCCTGCATGCAGTGTGTTGGAGAGGGATGGCGGCTGCACTGATGTGACATGTTGTTATTTCAGTTCTCTAAAGTAGGCTCTTCTTGCAAGATCTCGTCAGCATTTTTAAAAGTGTTCCCCCTCGTGGAGCCATAATTTCAGCTGCTGGGGCCCCTGTAATTTAGTGCCTAAGGAAAAAAAATTCTCCTTCGATTGTGCTGTGACTGGAATGTGTGGTCATGTGTGACATTATTATGTTTTTTATGGGAGAAGGGGCTGATTAGGAAGTGCCACGGGCCTCATTTGGGCACAGGAATTTTAAGGGTCCAAAAGGACAAAGTTCATTTCATTTTTAGAAGTGCTCAGCTATCAGCTCTCCATAAATCGAGCTTGATACTCCGGAAATACTTAAAATAACAGACTTTGTGTGTTTTAAGAAATACGAAATGAATGTCACAGCATATAAACACATCCAAGAGAACACCATGCATCTTTCTGTGTATTTATTTTCTTGTTAATAAACCAGTGCTGCCAAGATCCCACCAGATCAACTGGACTGGTTTGTATTTTGATGCTCTAAATGTAATCATGTTGACGTAAGAGTTTGTTGTTCAACTCCCCAGCCAGTGCAGGTCATCCAGAGAGTAACATGAGCATGGTTGTGAACGCATGAGACTGATAGTTGGAGTGATTGTTTGACAAGCTGTCCTCCACATTCACACATTTTAATGCTCTCGTGTGTAGCCTGCTTGTTTCAATTTTCATCTGAGTTTGCTGCCACTTCTTTAATCTTCCTGCTCTCTTCCCTTTCTCACTTCTTCTGTTCAGCCCAAGCTGCTGAGGCCGACTCTGTTGCCTGGGGAGGAGCTGGTGATGGATGGGATGAGGGTCCACCTAATCCCAGATGGCCGCGAGGAGGCAACAGGGCTAATGGGAGGTCCGCCTCTTCTTCCTGCCGAGGGTGCCATCTTCCTTACTAACTATCGCCTTATCTTTAAGGGCACACCAAGTGACCCATTAGGTAAGACATGACACAAAAAAATAGATCAGATCTGCAAACTTAAGCTGTGGTTTTGATGGATTTGTTTGTGTTTACACCAAGGGAGATAATCTCTTTGTTTTCCTTATAAAGTGGGAGAGCAGGTCATTACTCGATCCTTCCCCATCGCCTCTCTGACTAAGGAGAAGAGGATCTCCGTCACAGTAACCATGGACCAGTTTGTCCAGGAGGGGCTGCAGCTGCGATCCTGCACCTTCCAGGTATCCTTCATGCCACACAATTCCACCCTCAGTAAAGTATAAATCTTGAACTCTTAAGAGACCAGATGTTCTTGTCTTCTTGTTTTATCCGCAGCTAATGAAGATAGCATTTGATGAAGAGGTCGCGTCAGACCTGGCTGAAGTTTTCAGGAAGCATCTGCACAAGTTACGTTACCCTCAGCACGTCCAGGGAACCTTCGCCTTCACCGTGGGACAGTGCAGCAAGCTGGTGGTGGAGCACAAGACCAAGGACAAGAACCAGTCACTCAAGTGAGGAACCAAACATGACGGCACACAGAATTTTGTTCAGTTGGCCTGAGATTTTAATCAGTATTAGCACATTCCTGTCATGATGCAGTGCATCAAACAATGAAGATGAAAAATAATCTCATATAAGCAGCATTTATTTTTCCCACTAGATTTCCCACTATGAAAGTTTAATATTCTTATAGTATAAGAGCTGTTTATTGCTTCTCTGTGGCTTTTTTGCTTAAACTACTGCAGTCTACTCTGTCTTCCCCTGCATGTTGGTTCCTAATCAGTATTTGAGAAGTTTTTTAGTTACTAAATAAAACCACCAACCACAAAGTAGTGAGTCAATGGTTGTTAATTTGGTCTGACCCCAAAGATGAGTGGAATTGGTTCTTTTTAAAAAAAAACAGCAGCAAGGTCCTGTTTCACATCTACAAGCACATTAATGCCTGAAAAGAACCAACAAGGAGTTGCATCAGGCTCCTGTCAGGAGGTGATGAAAATGATTAGGAGGACGACCGGCAACTGGCAGCACAGTGTTCAATGAATACTAGAAAACCAAACTTAAAGAGAGCCTGAGTGGATCAGAAGTAGATAACATCTCTGAGGTTCTCACTTAGTCTGTGAACACCAAGGAAGAAAATAGAAAAGACCCCAACAACAACTTCATTCTCGAACCCTGTCCAGACAGAGATGAGTTTAGGTTTCGTTTGGATGTTTCATACGCTTGGAATCTGTGTTTCGGGAGCCAGAAAATGCTAATTTTTTTTAAACCAAAGTTAATAATTCTGAAAACACCAGTTATTTGTTTTAGTCTTTACAACCTTTTCGCATTTTTCCACAACTGATGACACCAGAAAAAACTGTAAAAAATCTTTTTAGCTCAGCTCTCCACCATCCTCTTCTTTGTATGTTTGTTTAGATCAGAGTTTATGTGCATTCCATGTCTTGCTCGTTGTGTTTGGTGTCGCAGCATCACTTAGCTGGTATATACACTATAGTGTTTTCAGCCGTTTCTTGAAATGATTCTCTTTTTATAGGAAACTTTTTAAAAACTAAATTGGTTCAGTCTCCTTGTGGATGTAGTTGTTGTTAATATCGTATATATCTACCGTAAGTGCAATATATCCTCTCTCTAGGGCAGTCCAATACTCCCATGCTCTATTTTGTACCCTATCACCCTACTCTAGATCCCAATTTCTTTATTATTTATTTATTGTTCTGCTATTCACATATCTTGTTTCTTTTTTTTTTATTTTTTAATTAGCTATGATTTTGTTTAACCTCATGAAATGCCAAATATAATTTTAATAAAGCTTTCTAATATCAACTGTTTTTTTTTTTTACTTAAGGACACTTTCCAAAAACCTGGTGAAGAGTGCCAAGAGGACCATCGGCCGGCAGTATGTTACCAGGAAGAAGTATTCTCCTCCCACCTGGGAAAACAGGGGCAGCCTCCAGTCAGAGTTAGATGAGGACGAAATCTCAGGTACTATGATGGAAATACAACTGACTCCATGGCTTCTTTTGATCTTCATTTAATACTTATACTTTATGTTCTCTCTAATTCAAACACTTGTTTTCAGTGAGAATTAAGTAAACTGTTGTAAAACGCAGATTCTCTGTGCGTCTCCACAGTCTCGGAGGAAGTGGACCAGAGCTCCCTCACCCTCTCCTCAACCATCCGCTCTTCAGACAGACAGACCATGAGCAACGTTGTAGAGCGCGCCTGCTGCCGGGACTACCAGCGTCTGGGTCTGGGCACGCTCAGTAACAGCCTGACACGGTCAAAGAACGAGCCTTTTAGGATTTCCACTGTTAACCGCATGTACATCGTCTGCAAGAGGTAGGGAACCATTAGAGGACTTCACACAGATGTTACAGGACAGAGGAGTCTGAGGTGGATTTATGAAAACTGTACGTTGGTTTTCCAGCTACCCCGGCCTCCTGATCGTCCCCCAGAGCATCCCAGACTCCACCATCCAGAGAATCTCCCGCTGCTACCGACAGAATCGCATCCCAGTAGTTTGTTGGAGGAATTCACGGACCAAGGCGGTGCTGCTACGCTCAGCTGGCCTTCATGCCAAGGGGGTGGTGGGCTTCTTCAAATCCCCCAACGCACCTACTGCAGGTAGAATAAAAAAAAGTGTCTTTAACCCTTAAAAGTGTTGCTTATATTATCAACAGTTTCCTCAGAAACTGTACTGTGTAACACTGGGTGAATTGTGATTGATAGTTTACTCTTTAGGTGATATACTGACGTTTCTGTTGTTTGTCTCAATGTTAATATAGTTTCTTTAAATATGACATACGCTGGTATACATGTTGGGCTTTTTCTTAGTTTGAAAAACAAGGAGAAAGTCAACAGTTTCTGCTGTTACACCACTATAGCGTACCTGTAGAAAATATATTTATGATGTATTTATTGGCTGAAACATGAGGTTTGGTTCAAGTATTTTCCCTCTCTGTGCAGTTCCTTCTCAGGCAGACTCCTCCAGCCTGGAGCAGGAAAAATACCTGCATGCCATCATCACCTCCATGCCGTCATACAGCGAGAACAGCGGCAGAAACACACTGAGCGGCTTCACATCCACACACATGAACACCTCCGGTGGGTGGACACACTCATTTTCTGTGAGAGGAGGATCTCTGGGTTTCTGCCGTCACACAGCTGATTGTTTCTTGTCCACAGACTCTTCAGATAAAATGAGAAACCCCAAGATTGGAGCTCTGATGAAGCAGGTGATGGGTGCCAAGGAGGACGTTCCTGGTACCTTCAGCAGAGGAGGTGAGATGCCGTTGTGTGTCTCCATGTTTTCACAGTCTTAAATTTTGTTACTGAAGCTGGGACTGGACAAGGAGGATGACGAACCAGTGAATCCATCCTTTGTAGCTCATGTTTAGGATGAGTTTGTGTGTGTGAGTCAGCGAATGAAACCATCCTTCGGTGTGTAGCGTTGTTGGTTAACTGGCCATCTCTGTCGTTTGACCTCAGCTGTTGGTCAAAGGGCGAAAGTCATCTCCCTCTCTCAGCCCAAAGTGTCTGGCAAAGCCAAGAACCCTCCCAGAGGTACAGTAGGCCACGCCCCCTACACCTCTTTCTCACTCCTGTCTAACCAATCAGATTTCTGCAGTTGTGTTTGCCATCATCCTTGGATTTGTACTGTCTCTGCGGACTAATGTGTTGTTGCTGTGTGTGTTTATCGTTGTGTGCATGCTGCCACTGCAGCCGTGCTGTCTGACGTCCTGTTTGTGGGTTGTTGGGTTTTTTTGTTTGATTCTTTCCTCTTTTGATTGTCAACAACAATAATCATAATGTAGCTGTTTCTCAGATAGATGTAGCGAAGTGGACTGAGTAGTTTTCAGTCATTTCTGCCTTCTTTACCAGCATGGATGTGAATAGGAATCCAGGTTCCAGCTTAACAACTCAAAACAAGCAAAAAGACTTCATCGGGAGGTTGTATGATTAAGTTTTCATGTCACAATTCATTAAGGGTGTGCTTTGTGTGTGTTTGTGCGTGCACGTTGCAGGGAAATGGGGCAGTATCCGGGGCAGCGGGCGTCTCAGTGCCTACAATCCAGATGTGGGGACACGTCTGGCTGGGAAAGAGTCTCCACAGCCGAATGGAGGACCTTGCGAAGCGCTGTTCCTCCACCAGCAGAGAGCTTACCTCTATATCATTGGGGATAAAGCCCAACTTAAGGTGACCCAAACCAGAAGTTTTATTCGTTATCAGACCACAATGAGGATGTTTAATGTCTCTGCAGCTTAAACAGGTCATTTACATAATCTTAGCTTTGATTAGCATGAATTAAAAAGATCAAGAAAACTATACAATAATATAAACTAAATCAGGAAATGAGTGGATCTGCTTTGTAGTAAGCTGATTGGACGGTTGTGGTGTGTCCAGGGAGGAAAGCAAGACTCCTTCCAGCAGTGGGAGGTGGTCCCCATCGAGGTTTGTGACGTGCGGCAGGTGAAGAACAGCTTCAAGAAGCTAATGAAGGCGTGCGTGCCAAGTTCCTCGACATCTGATCCCAACACGAGTTTCCTGCGCTGCCTAGAAGAGTCGGAGTGGATGGCCCTGGTGAGTTTAGTTTCCCAGCATCACTCATATTTGTTCAGTCAGCTGTTATCCATGGTGACTCTGACTCCATGGTGACTCTGACTCCAGCTGCACAGGGTGCTGCAGGTGTCCGTCCTTGTAGTGGAGCTTCTGGACACCGGCTCATCAGTCATGGTCAGCTTAGAAGACGGCTGGGACGTCACTACACAGGTCAGACCCAGAGACAGAAACCACTTCTTTCACTGAAGATTTGCAGGAGTGACCTGTTCAGGTGGAGTTTATGTGGTGCTTGTTTATGATTGCAGGTGGTGTCCTTGGTGCAGCTGCTGTCCGATCCCTACTACAGAACTTTTGATGGTTTCCGGCTGCTGGTGGAAAAGGAGTGGCTGTCATTCGGTCACAGGTTCAGCCATCGCGGTGCTCAGACGCTGGGCAGCCAGAGCAGTGGCTTCACCCCTGTCTTCCTGCAGTTCCTGGACTGTGTACACCAGGTAGGTCCGCTTATCTGCATTAGAGGAGATCCTTAGACAGAAAATTCTGTTTGTTTTATATCATGAAAAATCTGAAGGCTCTGAATGCTGTAGGGCTGTCTTGGCTGACGCGTCTCTGCAGCATCGCGTGGTGGTCCCCCTCTTCAGAAAGGGGGACCGGAGGGTGTGCTCCAACTACAGGGGGATCACACTTCTCAGCCTCCCTGGTAAGGTCTATTCAGGGG
>JBAMHW010000026.1:9127308-9137898 GCA_037177495.1 Rhadinocentrus ornatus
AGCCGAGGCTCGAACCAGCGACCTTCTTGCTGTGAGGCTGCGGTGCTAACCACCACACCACCGTGCAGCCCTGTTTTAATGTAAAATACAAAAACAGACCGAAATCACAGAAAACGCCTGGAACATAAAAGAATCAAGACAAGAAGATCTTATCAGAGGAATATTGGGAAAGAAAGTAGCGGAGCAAGTAGTGTGTCAAACATCCCGCTTATGGGGGCTTCTCCGAACCTTGATCTGCTGCATCCCCTACTGGCTTTCTGTAACTGGAAGTTAACTGGAAAACCTGCAGATGCCACTTCATGTGTGAAAATCGGGTCAGATGAATGAATACTGCATGATCTTGCTATATATTTAACCACTCCGTCTCTCAGTTGTTCACCCCATTTATTCTTTAGATGAGTCTACCTTAAACCGGTAATTAAACAGCATTTTCCTACATCAGACCAACTCTTAAACTCTAGAAACTTGCTTTATCCTTTACAGCTTCAGCAGACGCTTCTTTAGAGCAGATGTATTTTACTTAGAGGCAAAACTGAATGCATCCAGTAATTTTAAATCCCAGTCTAGACTGTAATTACATCAATGTGGTGATTATGTTTCAAATATAGATGTTTATATATACATCCACATACAACACACACCAGCTTTTTGCATCTGTCTGCAGACTGGACTGGTCAACAGAGGGTATGAGTATCTGACAGTTTCAGCATGTCAGCTGGTTTTCAAAGGTCTGAACAGAAAAGAAGCCTGAATGGATCTAAATTTATTTGTTTTATACTCCTCTAATTTATAAAAATTTAAGTTTGTAGTATTATCTCTTTCAGCTCTTCAGCTGAGCGTTGTTCACCTTTTGAGGTCAGCTGTCTTGTTGCTGGGGGGCGATTCTGAGGCGATGGCTACAGCAGGAGGGGCGGCAGCATTCTTGTCGTCCTCCTCGCTGTCGGATCCCCCAGAAGAGCTGCTATCTGAGGCCACAAGCGGAGCCTTCCTCCCTTCTCCCACTGAGGAGGCATTCACTCCTGCTGCTGGAAAAATAAGACTTCATATCCCTGTTTACAAGTTTACTTTGTTTGGTCTCAGTTGCAGGTGACCACTCACCAGTCTTCTCGTGGTTCTGTTTGGCTTGTTTATCTGCATCAGTGCCGTCTACAGGTGAGCTGCACCTGGGATCCGTCTCCGTACTGTAGGAAACCAAGAAGGAAACACAACATGATTAACAAATAAAATGTACACACTACCGCTCAAAAGTTTGGGGTCACTTAGAAATGTAAATTTTTAATAAAAAGCAGCATTTTACCCAATTAATATTACCAGAAATACAGTCTAGACATTGTTAATGTGGTAAATGACTGTTTTTGCTGGAAACAGGTGTTTTTTATTGTAATATCTACATGGGTGTCCGGAGACCCATTTTCAGCAACCATCACTCACTCCTGTGTTCTAATGGAACATTCTGTTAGCTAATCCAAGTTTATCATGTTAAAACGCTAACTGATCATTTGAAAAACCTTGTGCAATCATGTTAGCACAGCTGAACAACTGTTGAATAATTAAAGAAGCAATAAAATTGGTCTTCCTTTGGCTAGTTCAGTATCTGGAGCTTCAGCATTTTTGTGTTCAATTATAGTCTAAAAATGGCCCAAAACAAAAGTTTCTACTGAAACTTGTCAGTCTATTCTTGTTCTGAGGAATGAAGGTTATTCCATGAGAGAAACAGCCAACAAAATGAAGATCTCCTACAATGGCGTGTGCTAATCCCTTCTAAGAACAGCAGAAACTGGTTCTAACCACAATAGGAGGAGAAGTGGGAAGCCCCGGTGCACAAATGAGCAAGAGGACAAGCACATCAGTCTCTAGTTTGAGAAAGAGACGCCTAACAGGTCCTTAACTTGCAGCTTCATTAAATGGTACCTACAAAACACCAGTCTCAACGTCAACCGTGAAGAGGCAACTCCAGAATGCTGGCCTTCTAGGCAGAGTAGCGTAGAAAAAGCCATATCTGAGACTAGCCAACAAAAGGAAAAGATTAAGATGGGCAAAAGAACACAATCACTGGACAGAGGAAGATTGGAAAAAGGTTTTATGGACAGATGAATTTAGGTTTGAGGTGTTTGGGTCACAATGACAAACATTTGTAAGACACAGAACAAATGAAAAGATGCTGGAGCAGCGCTTGACGCCATCTGTCAAGCATGGTGGAGGAAACGTGATGGTCTGGGGATGCTTTGGTGCTGGTGAAGTGGGAGATTTGTACAGAGTAAAAGGGATATTGAATAATGAATAAATAGCTCTAAACTATGCAAGAACTGTTAAGGGAAGAAGCAGTCAGCGGGTATTCTGTCTATAATGGCCAGCACAGTCACCAGATCTCAACCCTATTGAGCTGTTGTGGGAAGCATGAAGTGAAATTACCTCAACAAACCGACAGCTAGAATGCCAAAGGTCTGCAAGGCTGTAATAGCTGCAAATCGAGGATTCTTTGATGAAAGCAAAGTTTGAAGGACAAAATTATTATTTCAAGTACAAATCATTATTTCTAAACTTGTCAAAATTTTGACTATATTTTCTATTAATTTTGAAACCCATTTGATTAATATAATGTCAGTTTTCCTGGAAAAAACATTACATTTTTGGGTGACCCTAAACTTTTGAGAGGTGATGTATATGCATTGATTTTACCAAATTATTATTTTTGTTAGCCCTGCTCCTAGAAAAAGGTTTGTTTGTCTCACCCGGTAAAAGGCTGGAACTCGGTGAAGTTAGCCCAGCCCGTTTCCTGCTTTTCCGCTTCACTCCCACCCGAGTTCTCCCACCCTGGTGAGGTTTGGGATGCAACTGATTCTCCAGAATCCCTGAAATCCGCCGTCCAGCTGGGACCTGGAGACGAAACACAGTAAGGACGCCACAAAAAAATTTTTTTTTAAATAATCTAATGATGAATTTTCACATGTTTTACATCTGCAATCCTTGACTCTACCAATGTCTGATGTGTTCTGCTCAGAATCTTCTTCCTCATCAGATTCAGACCCACGATCCCGCTCCCTGCCTCCATTTTCCATGCTGCTCCTGGAGCTTCCCTCTGAGGTTTGAGAGACCCCAAACCTGAAAGAATAATAAAAAAAATGTGTTGGGAAAAACATAAAAAGTTTAACCACTAATATCTGTGGCGTTCAAACAAAAGAACCTTGTTCTGGATTTAGCTTGTGTTGCATAGTTGATCTCCTTTTCCTCCCAAATGTCCTCCTCTTCTTCAGCATCATCAAATTGGCGTATCCTCTCTTTACAACACGCTTCAAAAGCTGCTGCATTGGCCTGTGGGAAAAAAAACCTAATCAAATCAGTGAAACTGCAAAAACAGTGCAAAGAAATAAACAAAAAAATTGCCTTAAACTTACACTATTATCATCAGCATCTAGATTGAAGTTTATTTCGGCTATTCTGTCAAATGTGGCGCTGAAAAAATTTGAAACAAACAGCTTCAATCCAATAAAATCACAAATCAAAGGATTAAAATAAAAGCTCTGAATGTCTCAACTCTCAAAAGTAGAGCTGTGAAACTCTGCCATGACTGACTTGATATTTTCATCGTGCTCACTGAACTCTTCATCGTTGAAGCCGAACTGATCCACAAAGTTTGCGGTCATCTGTTGGATCTGGTAGTCTGAGAAAGCCTGGGAGGATGACATGCGTTAAAGACGGAGCTCATTGTTGGCTTAGATTAGCGTCAGACTGACTGAGGTTATTTTACCTGCTGAAGAGACAGATCGTTGGGGAAGGGGCTCTCCATGTCGTCGTCTTCGCTGGATGAGTGCATGTTGTGGGTGCTCACCTGCAGGAAAGAGTGCAGACGTTTCTTCGGTTCTAGTTTTCAGATCCCAAAATTTAAACTTTTAGTAGAAATAATGCAGCTGATTTGACAACTGAAAAACATGATTCATTCATTCTTCTGTATTTAAAACTGTTCACGCGTGGTTTGCTTAGAAGAGGCAATGAAGGGAAATTAAAAGCGTACTATCTGTCAATAGGGGTGGGGTATGAGGTCTCACCAGTTCGACTGTATTCCTTCTGTTGGTTTCTCTCAGGGTCTCATCTACAAAGCTCTCCCAGCGACCTCTGCAGTCTTCTGGCAGCTCTGCAGCAGAATAGGCCCCAAACACGGACATTAATCTTCACTAACTGTTCAATAAAAGCAGTAACTGACAACAAACATTTGACAAGACTTTAATACCTTTGATGAGGTCAGTGATTTGGGCCTGGACTGGTCCCTTCTCCAGATTCTGGACCACCATGTTGGCAATTCTGGTCAGATGGCCCATGTTACCTCTCCTGGTGCCTCCCTCAGTCCTGAAATCCAGATACACAGTTAAACTAACGTCAATTACACTAAAATTTCTGTCAGAAATGTTATTGTTTTTTTGTTACCATCAAAATAATACACTCAGGAAGCAGTGGTATTAATGTACCATTTCAGCATAAATACATTAACCACAACAACAACAACAACAAAAGATTCTCACTGTATTTTGTCATTCTCCTCCCAAGCATCTAGGATCCTCTGAACCAGCCGACAATTCTGGAAGAGCTGAAGGTTCAAAACAAACAAAATGACTTGCAGACATATTAAAAAATAAATACAAATTAAAAAAAAGGCATGCAGTTCGAAGCTGCATAAGCCACTTACATGTGCCACCAGGGTATTATGGAGAGAGGTCTGTGGGTCACTGGTTCCGCCTGTCTCCATTCCCTCCTCCTGCACTTCAGAGTTGGACGCTGCAGGCTTTCCGTCGTGGTTCTGCAGGCCTGGGTTGGGCCGCTCCTCTGAAGATGGATGGTTCAGGATAGCTACCATGCATAGCTCCACTTGGAAGTGCAAAAAGTTATTCCAGGAGTATTTGAAGAACAGATCCTGTGCAAATAGAGATGTAAGCCAAAGTCAGTAACAGGATGTTAAAAAAAAATTATGTTGAGATAAGCCACTTTTACATTTATTTTTCCAAGTAAATTTTAGGCAGAGCTAATAGAGATTTACTTCTATAAACATTAGAAAAGTAAGACAAAAATCTGCTAAAAGACAAGGGTAATGACAAAACTTGGTGGTAAGACAACTTAAGACACATTAAATAATGCCTTATGTGTGCTCACATTTCTATGAAACACCAATTTAACTATTTCTAAACATCTAAACGTCATTAAGGGAATGTTTGAACCGCAAATGAACTCTGCAGTGCGACCATGTTGTTTCACAGTTCAAACAGTGCAGCTTCTGAACTCCCTGTCCACTGATATGCAGATCCTGCTCCATCGAAGCCCCGCCCACTGCCCTTTGGTCAAACAGGGTGACAAAAATCCTCTGCCTCATGACCAACCTTGTGCAAATTTTAAGTACACAAAAGCTGAATCAGACTAGAACAGTCTCTCAATGACAATCCAAACACATCAGGAAAGACCAAAGAGCTAAAAGGGTTGAGAGTCAAGAGTTCAGCCCACCAGTAGTAGGTCCATGGTGGCAAGATTGCAGAGCTCCTGGCAGATACTGGGAGCACTGGTCTGCAGCAGGGCGGCCACCAGCCGGGCCACATGAAGGCGGGCATTCCCCAGTGGCTGCTCGAGAACACCAACGGTCGTCAATATTGCACTTTTCTGTGAAGGGAATAAATTTGTATCATTAAAAGCCAACAATGATAATAATAAACATGCAGATATGATAGAAGACAACAATATTTAGGACTAGAAGAGTCTGTCTGTTAACACTGTGTGTGCTTTGCCTCATCACAGAGAGGGTGTTACCTTGGGGGGATCCAGAAGAAGCTGCTGGAAGTCCTTTAAATGGGGCTCAATGGCATTTAAAATACTGCTGTTGACAGTGTAAGACCTTTCATTACCCTGAGAATACAGATCCATTAACCCTTCCAACCTAGCAGACACAAGCAAACAGATGTTTTAGTCGCTACATTCCTCATAAGGACGACTGATAAAAGCAAATGAACAGGTCTCTCTGCCTTCTTGCTGGCTCTAAGAAGTAGATACAACACACAATGAACAGATCCCAGTTTCTCTTTAAAGAAAAGACTCACCCAGACCTTCTGGTCTCCAATAAGGTAAGTAGCACTTGAGTTCCGTTAACGATGGAGGCCTCGCTCCTCTCCCCCTCAAACATATTTTTGAGAAGCCCTGCTACACTCTCCTGCCTGAAAAAACACAGGAATAAGAAAAAAAAAAAGAAATGACAGTTGAAAATCTCAACATGCAGGTCTCAAACAAAACTTACGATTCTAGTACAGCCAACAGTGGGTCAGACTCCACATTCTCCTGCATCTGATTGGCCTGGTCACGACTAAGGCGGATAATGTCACAAAGCGTTTGGGACGCATTTGATTGTCTCTGCAAAATAAAGAAATGAATCACACAAGACTTCATTGACAGAAGAATTCTTTAAATTTTACCATAAATGGGTTTAACACTCACCTCTTCATCTTTGCCAGTATGGATGAGTTCTATGAGTCTCTGTACCAACTTTTCTTCATTCAGCCACTGAAATAAAAAACAAAACATTCATAAACTTTTTAATGGCTACCATTTACCCAGAGTAGGGAACACAAATTCAGATAGCTTACGTGAAGGACCTCCTGTCTCAGAGGGGCAGGTTCCACACAACTGATGAGGCGAAGCAGCAGGTCCATCATGGCAGAGGCGTCAATGTGTTTGAGCACCAGACTGATAAAGCCTTCTTTTTTCTTTAGAAAGGTAATCACCTAGAAAAAGACATCATGTTTAGTACATTTTATAAGAAAAAGTTAAAGAAATCAGAATAATTTAGATACATAAACTTTATATTTTTTGCTCTACCTGTTCGGTTTTCCTGGCAATAAGATTGCCGATGGTTTTGCTGAAAAAGCTGGCCAGTAAGGGGTTGAGGGGCGGGTCCTGCTCAAGGAAGTGGTAGAGCACCTCAAGCAGAGACTCATCTCCACCAAGCTTATCGTTCATAATGGACACATCTGAGGTCAGGAGCTCACAAGCAACATTGGGAAACCTTACAAGAAGAACAGGGATGAGGATGATGAAAAAGACAATGAGAGAGAGAATAAGTCTATAAGCATCGTTTTTGCCTAACAGAGCGAACTGACTCTTGCATCACACTATGTCAGTGTTAGGTCTCACTTGAAGCGGCTCCTCTCCTCCAGGTCAGCAGGCGGCTCTGTGGTAATGAGGCTGACCAGCTCTTGCATGCAGTGGTCCTGGGAAAGGAAGAGGAGCAGCCGACGGTTTTGGGCCTTGCACTCTTGCAGGACGTCATCCTCCTCCATCAGCTCTCTCAGCGTCACGTCCTCCCTGTCCAGCAGCTGGTCAATGTGGGAGGTGGTATGCAGGTCAAACTTCCAAAACATGGTGGCCGCTGGGATGGGGGACACAGCCCTGAGGTGTGGGACAAAAGAATGAAAGAGAAAAAGAAAACAGAAGTGGATGAAAGGCACCCAGCAGAAGCCAAAAAAAATAGAAGAGTGTTGAAGCGTAGGTGGGGAGGGAAGCAAGGGAGAGAAACTGATGAAAACAAACAAGTGTGTAAGTTAGAGGATTAACACAGCTCTATCACTAACATCCTTTTATCCCAATGACAAAGTTCCCAGAAACAGCAATGTTCAGGGATTACCCTCACTGATACTCTCCTGAAAAATTTCTGACCTGCTGCATTGATATAGGGCACTTTACACAGGCTGCGCTGAATTTTTCATAGGATGTTTCCAAAGAGGCAGCAACACATGTGCCACAGACCCTGATCATCATAACAGAAAAACTCAATTTCGAACAGAAATATGATAGAAATAATAAACTGAACAGATCTATAACCAGACTGTGTATACCAAAAAAAATTATATTATTCAAATTAAGGACAGCAGCTGATCGGTGCAAATAAAGGTAGTCATCATCTGTACACATAACAAAGAGGCAGAAATTCTGCTCTTAAATGCTCACACATACCAGTGGATGAAATGTGGATATCTTTAATCAGACCTCCCCCACAGGCAGGCAGGCATTTGAATTTGTGCAGACAACAGAGAGTGTTGTGAGGCCTGGCATTTATCAGCATGGGTCTCCTCTTAAAACGCAGGCCTCTTTAGGAGATGAGACATGGAGAGTCTCACCATAACCTGAACAAAAAAAAAAAGTTTGGTGTTTATTTGGAATATTTCACATAGAATTTTGCAAGCACACAAAATAATGAATGTTGATAAATAGTTTGAATGCATGCACCTCAGATGTTATGCCGTACTGGCTGTGATTAAACTCAGGTCAGTGAAGTAGCATGTGCAATAGTCTAGTCTGGCCCTGTATCATAAAACATGCAGGCTTTAAAACATGACCAGTCAAAAGATCTGGCCGCTTTGGTTGTTTAACAACATTTAAAGGATTCACATCTCCGCACACGTACATCACTTTACATTTGAACAAGATTTGGCCAACTTTCTTTCTCTCCAACAACTGTTGATCATGGAAGTAAAACTGAAGGAGGAAACCAAAGAGCTTCCTCCTTTTTCTTTTTTATTTTCCTTAAGGGGAACCTTTCCTTGCACATGCAACAGCAGGGGCGGCAGCGTCCATCTGGCATACATTTACAGAGTACACAAGTGCAATAATAACCAACTGAGCACTCCCTGTGGACTCCGAACAGGAAAGCAAATGCTTGACTTTACATCCAAAATAGAACCCACCAGAGGCAACCTCAACAAAAACACTACTGGCACATACAACTAACGATGAAAAGAGGAACAATGGTGCATAAAGGGCATGCATGAGTCAAAAAAGGCTGTAATTCAGCAAGTTAAAAACCTGTGAAATAAAATGAAAGGGAATTCCACCTGCATGTTTACAGGAACTCTGAATTGCTCAATTTCCATAAAATAGCAAATCACAGTAAATGCAGGCTATGGAAACTAAGTGACATATACAAATAAATGATACTTCAGAAGACAGATCGACTCCTGATGTTGCTTACAGACTTAGCTAAAACTATATGTAATGTTTAATTAGAATAGTGGCTAGTAATTCTACTTTGCTTTAGATTACTTCTTTATAAAAAGGTAAATTGTGCTTTTCCCCAGTTCACATGATTATCTTTGTGTCTGTCAAAGACTTTGCTCAGCTAATATTATAGCTGTAGACACAGCTTGTTCTTTAAAAACAAAATGACAAAAACTATGTGTGTGCATCCACCTTCAATGATGTATTGTAACTTTGGTTAATTTATCTAACAATGATAGAGTGTGTACTTAAACAAATGTAAATTGAACTTCCATAGCCTTGGCATGAAATGCACATCAACTGACTTGATGCAGGAGCTCAGATTACTGTTTACTTCAACTCAACTCACAACACCAACAAAGAACGCAACAAACTTCCATGTACACCAACTTTGCGCCAGTTAAAAAACAAAACAAAAACAACAATAACACATTTTAAACTTAAACTATTTATTAAACTCAACTGTGTGTACTTAATTCCTGTGTATTATCAAACGCTCCGTTACTGTTGGGGCCAACTACGAACGTCTACAGTCAACGCAGAGCGCTTCCTTATTAGCTGCAAAACAATACAAAAAATAAATAAAATGTGAAGTATATGCAATATTATGTGGATCATATTAAAAGGGGAAACTGATCGCGATTATTTCAATACCATCGACTTTAACAATTAAATATTACTCAGTGACTGCGTTACGTTTAATAACGCTGAGTTATCTTGTGAGCAAAACAAACAGGTAACGTTAACCTAACCGGTTAACCAATAAAAAACTCTTGAAAAAACGTCAATAGGTGTTTTTTAGGCACTAACTTATCAAGTTAGCAAACAACTTGGGAAACGTTAACTTTAGTTCCTCCTTTCAGTTGCTTAGCATGTAAGCTAATTAGCCACTGACAGTTAACGTGTGTTGATCGGAGTTAGCAAACTTAAATAGCTGCCCAACTTGTGTTAAACTTTGTCGATGCAGTAACAGTTAACATAAGCAAGTTGCTCCAACTCCAGACGATCTTCCAAGAGAAAACTTACCTTTGATTGAAGGTCTGCCGCTACTCCTTCCTTCCCTGTTTGATTTTTAGTAGAGTTTGTCGTTTAGCAGTCAGCTACTAAGTCACTAGCTGCCCAGCTAACTACAAGCTAGCTGTGTTGACTAACATACATTAGCCCGTGAGCGAATAGTGATTTGTTTTGAAGAAGGGATCAGTCTGCGACAGCACAGGCTACTGCTAGCTAGCTCAACTTAGCTAACGTTAGTGAAATGTGGCTTTGAAGACAATTAAATAAACAATTCATTCGCGTTAATGGCTACTTGACATTAACAGAGATAGTTGTTATTTCAAATGTAGAGGGTACAAGTCGTACTCACGCACAAAGTAATTCAAACGTGGGGCTGAGTTTAGCATGCAAGGCAGGAAAAACTCAGTCATAATTTTCGAATCAAAATGGCGACACGGTAACGAGAGCGCGCAAGAGACATGTACGAGAACGTGCTTTGAGTTCAAACACTGTAAACCTGCAGGCGGGTTCTAGGGTTTGCAAAACTTCTCACTTGCGAATAACTGAATAGTGCAT
>JBAMHW010000026.1:9140286-9156288 GCA_037177495.1 Rhadinocentrus ornatus
ATATGTCATAGCCTGTCTTCAGAAAATTCATGCAGACTTACGTTTCCGTCTTTGCGTTATATATTTTCACAAAATAGTTGCAAATGTCAGGTTCAATTGATTTTCATATTGGCGAAATGAGCGCAGCTTTTTACCAGAGGTTATAATTAGTAACTAATTAGTAACTCAAGTTATTCTGATTTTTAGATGAAGTAACCAAATACATGGCAGTTTACCTATATTTCACATTTTCATTAGTCATTATAATTTTCAGGCTAAAATTTACTAAATTCTTTCATATTAACTCAAGTGATATGTTTCCGTGCCTTTTGTGTTTATATTGCAAAGGGATTCCTACCTGACTTCACTAGGTGGCTCAGAAGCAGAATGAGTGTATGTTTATATGCAACACTTTTTTGTCAACAGACAATGATCTTCAAGGAAGTGATGGCTCTGGGAGTTTGGGTGGCCTTGATGTTCGCAGAAGGATCCCCATCAAACTCATATCTAAGCAGCCCATAAGAAATAAACCTCAGCCACGCATTCAGAGACCCAGCGGCAGACCTTGTAAAAATGAACCTGGAGAAGATGGTGAGGACAACAGTACAGCATGCCTATTTGCAATGTGTTTAAGAGTTTAGTCTTATTTAAACTTCACATTGGTTTGTTTGTTGTCATAATTCAGTGTTGGTCTCTTACAGTCAATAGTTGTTTAAGCTCATATTCATGGACCTCTTTTCGCCTTGGCAACATAGTTTTTTCTGTTTTGCAATGCTGTTGCGCTCTTCTAGGGTTTATTCAATATAATAAAATTTAGTTTACCACTCATGTAACAGCTGTTAACACCTGCCACAATTTAGTTAACACTTCCTCACTTGACCATATTTTTATTTGCTTCAAAGACTAAATTTTATTTATTTTTTTTTAGCTTATTATTACTCCAGATTAATCACCAATCAGTCTGATTTACATTAACATTTTTCCCCAGTCCTATCAAAGTACCATTTAGGGATCTAATCTTCTATGTTCTATGTACATTCCCTCCATCAGGGATTTCAGTGGTTAAAATGTTTTTTTGTTTTTTTTCCAAGCCCTAAAGACTGTCTTGTGTTTCACAGATAAGTTTAGCTTCAAGCAAGAGGACCGGTTTGATTGTGGCACCAAAGCTGGCGACGTATTTGCAAATCAGAGAAGATTTCCACAGCAACTGTTTTGGGACTATAAGGTACATTACCTCTGGGGAAGTTGAGGAACTCAGCGTTACCATAATTGCTTCTTTTTTATTATTATTTTTTATTTTATTACTGATGTAATTGTTTTATGGTGGATGGTATAAAACACAAAAATATTGACAGGATTATTTATTTATTTATTTTAAAGTATTAATGATAGTTGTGATTCTATGTTTTTAATACTTGTCCAACAGTTAAACTTGATTGGTGAACGGGATGAAGTTCCAATTCACTTCTGTGACAAATGTGGTCTCCCTATTCAACTGTATGGACGGATGGTACGTATTGTCTTACGTTTTCTTTTTAGGATTTCTTGTAGTAATGACTTTTGTGTCTAACTCTTGTCCTCTTAACTCTTTAGATTCCCTGCAAACATGTTTTCTGTTATGACTGTGCTTTGCTTCATGAGAAGAAAGGGGAGAAGATGTGCCCAGGGTGAGATCATTTTAACATTTAAATGTGTGGTGGTATTTTTATTTTTTATTTATTTATTTGTTTTGTTTTTTTTATGTCATAAGAGCATTACAGTACATAGTCTGTGTGAGAAAAGCTTACCCTGAGAAATGTTTGTGTCTGAGTCGCCTAGCTTTTGTTTTTGTATGTGCAGGCTTACTCTCTATAACTGCACGGATCCAGTTCAGCGCATTGAGCAGTGCCAGCGAGGTTCTCTATATATGTGCAGTATCGTGCCGGGATGTAAGCGCACCTACCTGTCTCAGCGTGACCTCCAGGCCCATGTGAACCATCGCCACATGAGGGCAGCCAAGTCCTCTGCCGGTCGTCAGGATCCTGTGCATCTTCCCCCTGCGCCTGAGGTCTCGGACCGCTTCCGCGTGCCTCCACCTCTCTTAGCTAAGAATCATGTTCACCTCCCCAACCCGCTTCAGCACAGCAGTCACGACCCCTACAGTCAGCCGCCGCCACCGACTCCACATGAAGGGCCACCACCCACTTCTGGTCTTGGTCCTGAGACATTCCGCATTGCCACGGTAACGACTCGTAAACATAGTAATCTCATCACCGTGCCCATCCAAGATGACTCCTCCTCTTCAAGAGAGCCTCACTCTGGTGGACCAGGCCCCGGTCAGCCCCCTCATCACCACCCGGGGGACTATCCTGGCCAGCCACCTGTAGTGCCACACACTCACCACATGATGCCCCCACAGCAGCACTTTGGCCCTCCTCCGCCACCACCTCCTCCTATCAGTCACCCAATGCAGCATCCTTCCCAGGCCTCTGGAGCACCGCACATGGTGTACAACCAGGCCCCTCCTCCCCCAATGTCTACAGCTCCCCCACCTATCACTCCTCCACCATCGCACCTTATGGGCCAGTTGCCACCTTATATTGGCCACCCACCCCCAGGACCCCCACCACCGCACACTGGGCCCCCAGTTAATGCCCCTCCTCCTCATCACTATAACCCCAACTCCATGCAGCAGTTCCCTGAAGACCAGGGTACCCTTAGTCCACCTTTTAACCAGCCAGGAGGGCTCAGTCCTGGGATGTGGCCCGCTCCAAGAGGTCCACCACCCCCACGAATGCAAGGTCCACCCCCCCAGGGCCAGATGCCTGGGCCACACCACCCAGATCAGGGCCGCTATCGGCCTTATTACCAGTAAACTGTCAACTGGGTGAATGGGAAACAGTCAGTGTCATTCTGTTCCATACTACTTGTCTGGATAATGTGATAGTAAACCTCAGGGTTACAGGATGTAGGACTTTAAGTTTAATCAAACTATCCCGAGTCAAATATGTATGTGGTGCACATTTTAGTTAACTTTGCTCAAGTTCCCATTTAACATAATGACTTGGAGAAGAGCAGGAATGTCCCCATTTTTCTTTTCTTTTTTTTTTTATAGTTTATGGTAGATATTGGTGTATATATGCCAGCTGATGTCTCATGTACACTGAAAGACGTTAACAATTCTCAATAAATTTTTAATGGCAGATTTTGATCTCATTTTTTATTAAAAATAGTTAATTTTACAAATGTTTTGTTTATGAAAATAGAATAAATGACTATCTGTCCAAGGAGTTATTTAGTTTGTAATAACATTTTAATTTTATTAAAGTAGTTGTGCCAAGTGAGGGGAAAAAACGCTGAGACTCCAGTGTTTGTGATCATTCTTAATTTGATTCCAAAAAGCACATTGGTATGCCTGCAACATCTTATCGAACGATGCACACGTTATTTATGTATATTTTTACCACTTTAACCAGAGTTATCATTTCTTAGTTAACTTGAACATGAATATTTGATAATAAAAAAAAGCATCACTTAACCTTAAATATATTTTACAAATCGCTGCGGCCTGTCCTAAAGTGGAAACTGCTCTTGTGTTCCCAATAACTTGTTTGGTGTTGCATTTATGGCATTTTTGTGAGTTTAATTTACCCAGCTATTGAATTTAGCTCCCTATTTTAGCATTTAAAAACCTGTTAATACTACACTAACTGAGGGACAACTACGCCAGGGGAAATGGCAGTAAAGTGTAACCAGGCTTGTGAGAACAAACGCTAAATTGACTAAAACAAATGAAACAATAGACTTGTACATGAACAGCATTTAACACTAAATAACCACAACATTACACACTGGCAACAATTATTTAATTGTATATATTGAAAAAAAGTTCTTTATGAGAGGATGTTCCTGGATGTCGTCGTTCTTTTACAGCTGAGATTCCTTTAACTGTAAAAGAGAAAAACTTGTAAAAACAAGATAATACCATGAAACACTAACTGCCTTTGATATGTAAGGATCTAAAAGAGATTTGTATTTGATAACTATTAATTAGAAAGATTAATGCAAGTCGAGTCACATTAGAAATGTTTTCTTTCAACACAGGCTAATTTTAAAGAAAGCAGATACATACTGATCTGGAGGTGTTACCTTCAGTTGTACCATTTATGCAACCATGAGGAGTTAATAAGAACAAAATTCCTAATAAAATAAAAATGGCTCAGTTATGTGGATTTCCCAACATCTTCCTTTAGTAAACCAGCATGTCAGCAACTGGACCATCCCAAAGTGGAAGTCAGCTACCAAAATCTGCTGAGCAAGAGATCTTACCACCCAGCCCGCCCCTCTGTTCTGATGATTCTCCAGTACATGCAGCATGGCATCGTGTAAGGATGGGAAGAACATGGACGTCAGAATCTCCTCGTCAAAGAACATGCAGCCATGCAGTTTCTCCAGGATGTAAGCTGTCGATACAAAAAGAGCTGGATATGTGTTTTTGTTTATATGTGCAGCCTGTTAATAGGACTTGCATTTGGGGCTCTGTTTATCCCCTTTAACATGTGGATAGACTGAGAACATGCCTTTAAAATAATAATTAAAAAGGAGAGAAATGTCTGAGAATCTTACCATCACAAGAAACTATGTAAACCTCCACATTAACTCGGATAAACTCCTTGAGTGCCTGCGGAGAAAATGAAACATTGACTACAGGGTAAGATGACAACAACAACGTAGTTTTTCGTGCTTCTTATTACTTAGTGGCTCTTGTTTACATCTAGTTGTAGATGATTTATAATGACTGATTAGTGACATTGAATTTTCTTTTTTATTTAATTGTATTTAATTTAATTTTAACTTTTTTATTTGATTTTGAAAAATTTTTGTTTTAGAATTTTCCATTTTATTAGTTTAGATTTAGATTTGTTTTATTTACTTTATTCTTTATTTAACTTCTGGTTTATTTCTTATTTTGTTTGGTTTGATTTGATCTTTACATTTTATTCATCCATCAATCTATCTTTAGTTTTTCTGTTTATTAATCAGTTTACTTTGTTACTGTTGTTGCTTTAACTGTTGTGTCGCCATTTTCATTTTCATATTCATATTATTTTTATACCTCTGATTGTATTTCTTTTATCTGCCCTGAAAAGAAAACACGTTGTATCTGCTCTTAATTTAAATGTGATTTATTTATAAAGGTGATTTGACTTAAAAAATGCAATCAGGTGTTTGACCTACATGACACGACTGTGAAGAAATATAGATTGTGGTATTTCTTCAAACAAATGCATTGTGGGATATGTTTAGGGGCTAAAGGTAAATATTTTTCATGCAAAATGTATTATAATCGTGCATTATTTTACTGGATCATATTCATCATGCATTACTTTCTGTGTTACTTTAATGGTAAAACTTGTAAATATTGGGCTAACTCTAAATATATAATGAGCAGCGAAACTTGTACATTTTCTCCCCAGGGATCAATAAATACACAATATTTAACCCTTAATAATTTCATAAATTGATTATATGTCTGCCATCAGGAACCTTTTACTGCTCACTAATTATTTAAATAAAACATTGTTAATGCACTTTGGTACCTTTACAAAATGGATTTGAATTAAGCTAAAGATAAAGAGATTTCTTGGTTTATTTGCTAGCAGCTTAATTTTAGAAAAACAGTAATAATTCAGTTACCATTCAGTCTGGGTGGCAATGAAAGATTTTATTTTTACCGTTCTGAGCCCCTTTAGAGCAGAAATGTCCAGGAATGAAACAGCAGAAAAATCCAGGATCAAACTGTGGAGGTCCACTCTGGGAACGCTGATATTGAAAGGAAGATCAGCATTCCAGTTTATCCGTAATGGAAGATCCTTGACGTCTATCGGCAGATCCAGCTCCTTCAAGTCATTTGGGTGGAACAAGTCCTGAAGGCCATTCTGTTTGACAGACGTAAAAACTAGAATTACACCTTCATGGTCGTAAATCTTCTCCAACCATTGAAGTGTCAAGTTGCATCATGTAATTGTTCAGAAGCACACTCAAATGCAACTTTATGTATACCTGCTGAGTTGCTTGTTAACCCAAATAGCTAGTCAGCCAATCACATGACAGCAAATCAATGCATTTGATTAATTAAGGGAGTTCTGAAGGTGCAAGTGGGTCCAAACTGGTACTAGCAGCTACTACCTAATAAATTGGCCAGCGAATGTATGTGGCCAATGCTGAAAAACATTTAAACAAACACAGAGCTGCAAATAATGTTCAACCTCTTTGATTTTGTAGAGCACAGTTTCAAAACTTATTTTTGTGACGTCATCCTTTGGTCCAAATATGATGATTTCTCAAAGTTTTTGAAACATGGCATTGATGAGAATGGCGCCTACACGTAGACAAATGTTGGAAATGATTATAAACATCTAACATCTCCAGATTCTTGCAAGAGCTACTGTATAAACTTAGAAAAATTAATGACTGTGCTTGTTTGACTAGTTTCTGCTGTAACTGAGATCTTACCTCTTTAATGTCATGATCCCGTCTCTCCAACAGTTTCTTGATTTTCCTGAGGGCCTTGTTCCTCTTCCGCAGCACCCTTAGAGGTTTAAACCCAACCTGGAACAGGGTGTTGGTATCAGGCTCATCTTTATTATATCCAACACAAATTGCAGCAGTAGATAAAAACAGTGTGTTGTACATACAGCTTCTACAAGCTTGTCCCTGAAGTACTCAATGTTGGCAAAGAAGATGGGTGAGGGTATTCTGAAGATTTTCACTCCTCTCGGTTCACTTATCTGAGAAAATATTCATGGTAGATTGAAGCCATCCATTCAGCCTTAATTAGCATTATGTATTGAACGTAATGTGTCATGTCTACCTGCAGGTAATCTTTATCATTTCTGTACAAGTTGGTCCCAGGTATGTTTGCCAAGACGGAGCAGCGGGGGCTAAAGAGACACAAAAAGTGTTCAAAACACTGCATCTGAGTAGATCAAATAAAATGCAACTATTAAGAAAGATAATCATTGGAACAAATTATATCAGTAGATCCAAAAGTGTAAAACTGTACCACAGCTTGTTTTAAAGGAGACATATTTCAAGCCTGGATGGACAACATAGTCTTTTAGAGTCAACTTGAGCCAATCATGCCCCAGCCATTAAAATTTATTGTATTATTCCTATTCTCGCACGTATAGGGAAATTTACAAAAATTAAGCAGAAACAAGAAAAAAAAAAACTAAATTATTGTATGTAGAAAATTTTCTATATCATTATATGTCTCTATATATATCTCAGATCAAACTGCATAAATAACAATGATTCTACCAGGATTAATGTCACCTCATGAGCTTGAAAGTACCTTGGAAAGCTATTGTCACTCAGCTGTAGAAAGAGGAAGCGCTGATGAGACAGTGTATCAAGGCTGTTGTCAGCAAAAGGTGCAAAACCAATTGCATCAGTGCATCAGTGTCCACTATTTGGTTAACTTGTATATGTGTGAAAGCATAATTTATGCAGAGGTTTTTATAAAAATTTTAAAGATATACTACCATGAAGGTAACATTTTTACCCAGAAGGTTACATAGCTACATGGCTACATGTATTGCTAGCCTAGCTTGCCTACAGTCCAGATCAGTGTCCTCTTGGAAATGCATGGAGATATATAAAGCAGAGAATCATAACACAAGAACCAAGGACTGTTCAGCAGCTAAAATCTTGTGTTTAGCAAGAATGGACCCAGATTTCACAGCAGAACTGCAACAATTAGTTTCCCCAGATTCCAGGCAATTAAACAGGATAGTTAATGGGAGAGGTAATGTAAAACAATGGTAAACACACCTCCCGTCCAACTTTTTTGCAAATCTTTGCAAATTTTTGCTAGTATTATATTCTAGATTCATCTACATGTTTTTAAACACATTTAAGAGTTTGTCACATTCCTAAATAAATAAATAAATAAATAAAAAACATCCTTTGTGGAAATTATTTACTTAGATTCTGATCATTTACATCTTATTTGAGAGTCCAATAGTCTATTTTAAGCCAAAGAAACACTTGAACCTTCATGCTTTCATGCTGTTGAGCCGACCATCCACAGACTGTGGAGAAATGGGGATTACATTACATCATGGTACTTTTAGTCTCCCTTAAACAATGCTTTGGTGAACTTGTACTCATTGTTTTAATCCACCCATCCTCATATTTCTAGGATTCATCTCACTACAAAATGTTTCCAGCTGTTCAGTCAGCTGCAATCAGTATTCTCTTCTGGCTTTTTTAGCAGAACCAACACTGAATGGTTTTTATTTTTCATATGAGTAAGTGTTTGCTGTGGTTTAAATCTGAAACACGTCTTGCTACTCAAGCCGATGAGCGATTGTGAAAGGTTAGGACTTTATGGGACACCCCAGTTCTTCTCTTTTACCCTGCAAATGTTATTTTTGCACATATCATATATTATAAATTTAAAATTACAATTGAGTCCTGAAGATGACTGTAAACAGCTCCACCCCCAAGCCCACTGCTAGACCAAGATCCAGTCCAAGCAAGATGGCCGCTAAGCACGTTCCCACCCACACCACCTGCAGACAAACACCTGAATGTCAAACACCTGAATGACAAGTAAGCAAGGAAATAACAGAAAGTACAGATAGCCGTTACTGAACACATACACATTCTGGTTTGTCCCTCCTCCACAGGTATGGGATTTCCCTGAATTGCATCAGCATCCCCTTCAAGTTGACTATTACCAAGGCACCTAAAACAGACTAAATATAAAATTAAACTTGAGTATACAAACAAAATAAATAAATAAATAAATTAATTAAATTAATTTTTCACCGTGGGAAGTGGTTCCAGCAGGAAGCCAAGTGCCACTGTTACAATCATCGCCATCATGGCTGAAATCAACCCTGCAACCTGCATTTATGAGTGAAGTTAACATTTCATTTTAAGACATCGGTAAATGAAACAAAATAGTGAAATAGAAAGCGATGCTGTAGATCAGGATGGTTTAAATCTTTTCTCTAGGGCCACTGCTCTGCAGGTTCTAGATGTGTCTGTTTGCACTCACCTGGCTCAAATTATTTGGTCATTATCAGGCTTGTGGAAACATTTAAGACAAGCTGTTAAGGAGATCCATTTAATTTGAATCAATTATGTAAAAAGTACAGAAATATCTGTCCGGTGTCTTTTAGATCCCCCTGCTGCAAATGGGCTAGTTAGTTTTCTGACCTGTGTTTTGCCTCCTGAGCTCTCCTGCACGGCGGTTCTGGAAAGAGCCGTGCTGGCGGCAAATGACCTGAAGCTAGCTCCAAACATATTACTAACCCCAAAAGCAACCAGCTCCTGAAACAGAAACAGTAGCAAAGCTAAGCTCATTTTCTGTAAGCAAACAGTTATCTTAGTTTTCAATTAAGTGTTGACCTGCTAAAGTTTTGTATCCAATGACAACTCACAGCTAACCTTGACATAAAGGCAATATTCTGCATAACTTTATATCTTCATGACCAAAATTATGAGGATTATCACTCACACTTGCTCAGCATCAGTAACCAATTAAGTTATTTTTCTCTGTCAGAGCTAAACTAGGATAGGCATCATATGTATTCACCTGGTTGCCATCAATGTTGTAATCATGTTTGATAGAGTAAACTCTGGCCACAGAGAAGGCCACAGCAAATCCCACGATGGCTATAGGGAAGGCCTCTACAGCGCTCTCCTGGAAGATTGCCACACTCGGTGGAATGGGAGACTCATACCTGCAAAATGATTGTGATATATTGCATTAAAATAACTGATAGTACATCAAATTTTAATGCAAAGCTCTTCGAACTTACCCACTAACCATTTTTCCAACAATGTCAACATTATATCTGTTCTCAAAGTCAAAGCCGTAGGACACCCCACAAGCTATGATGGTCTATGAAGTAAAAAGACTTTTTTTTAGCAACATCATTCAAATGGGTCATTGGCAGCTTTTGGTATCCGTTTATTAGAAGAAAGATGATTGCCATCCAAAATGTGCCATCGTACAAGATTGTAAAAATACATACAGATAAAAAAAGTTAAAAATAAGGCCTTTGTTTAAGCAGTTTAATAATTACAGGGTAACAAACACAGGGAGACTCACCATGATGACCTCAATGGGTATGGGGACAGGTAGTTTGGCTTTGTATTTGTCATTCAGCTCTTTTATAATGTATACCACCACCATAATCACTACAGACATCACCAGGTCACAGATATTGGTGGAGGTGATCTGGACAAAGATCTTCTCCAAGGTCTGTGCAAAAAACGGGTACACAAACATATGAGCAGGAATTAAAATAATATTTTGAGACTAATTATGTAAATATGAGTGTGCAGGAGGCAGAATGAGATTGGTTCACCCTCCAGTTTTAATGAGTTTTAATGATCTACTCTAGTTCTAGCAACAGTGTCACTTTAGATACAATGTTTAGTACAGAGAAATCCACAGTCTCAGGCTCCTGTTTTGTATATGCTTGGTCATAAAGATATGAGGTTAGTATCAATTTCCTCAATGTCTTGACAATAAATAAAACTTTTATTCCACTCATTCAGATTTGTGCACAACTTTTCCTTAAAGAAGCGCTAACTGGTTTCCAGTGCTATTTAAAACATGGTTAACTGGCATTCCTGCATTGTTACATCTAATTCCAACTATAAGATTGCATTGATAATCATGTAATATCAGATCAGACTTGTCCTGGACTTACGTATATGATAGAGAGTGGACCGCTGATTCCTGGAACTGGCAACCCCAGCACAAACTTGAGCTGGGACACCAAGATATGAACTGCAGCTGCTGTGGTAAAACCAGACACCAGAGTGTCTGACAGGTACACGACAATAAAGCCCACCTGCAGAATACCCATGGCAAGCTGTATTGGAAATAAAAAGAAAAAGAAAATAAGTATGTTTTAAGTATGTGGAATAAGTGGCATGAACCACAAAGAGAATCCAATCTACCTGGAAAATCCCCATGAGGAAGGTCACAGAGGAGGCCACCAGGACTCTCTGCTGGTCCTGGGTAAGACCTTCAAAGTCTGTGATATTTGCTGGTGATCCATTCTCTGGGACCAAACGGGTCACCACAGCTCCCACCATCAGACTCAGGACTGGGAAGGAGCCTGCAGAGAGGATGAATGTGGAGGTTCTGTTTTCTTTTTCCAAAATTAAAAGATCTATAACCTTTCAGAAATATCATCCCTTAAAATATGTTTATGTTTGATGATAGAAGATTTTTTATTTTTATTAATCAATTAATCAATCAATAAAAACAACAACAACAAAAAAACAACAACGCTTTATCACTCTGGTTCTTGCATGACATACCAACAGATATATGCCTTGAAGTTCCCAGGAAAAAGTATGTTAGCACAGGGAAGAAAGCTGTGTAAAGGCCATAGCTTGGAGGCAGTGAAGCCAGTAGAGAGAAGGCGAGTCCTGAAGGAATCAAAGACATGAAAAGGGATGGATGTTAAATACTTGTTAGGTTATATGTCTCAGTGTACCTAAAAAAAGAGATAAATGGCTGCTACATTTGTGAAAGATGCTAATTATGTGGATAATTTAGCAAAACTTGTTCTAAGTGGTATTTCAAATTTTAACTAAAACATTTGATGCTATTAAGAATTAGCCTCTGTTAGCTATCACCATACAATCAAATGCTAATTAGTTTAAAATCATGATTGCTGCTGTGGTTTGTGCATGTTTGTTAGCAGCAGCAAATACAAATAAGCTTATTGTTGAGATAGCTTTGCTTCTAGTGTAGTCAAAATTGATTGTGTTTTTCATATTCTATGTTACGGCTGAGAACTTTTTTAGAAAACATATTAATGGCATGTAAATTATCATCTGAAACACTTTATATAAATCAAGGTTGAAGACCCACCTGTTTTCAGCTGCATTTCAACAGTTCTTCCTAGGGGTCCAGATCTGCAGCTGGTTCGTTTAAGCTGAAATCTTAACTTACTTCTTTATCTTTATTTTTTATGTTATCAATTTTATTGTTTTTAATGTTTGTTTTTCTAATACACTTTTATTTTTTTCTGCACATTGCTGTAATGTTATGTTTTGTGTAAAGCACTTTGAATTGTCTTGTACATGAAATGTTCTATACAAATAAATTTGCCTTGCCTTGCCTAAAGTGTAATATCCAGTCTACTAACGCAAGATATATGCAAGCTGTAAGATTCTTCCATTCACAGACACATTGCTTTTAACCCTTATCTTAGTTACCCTGCCCTGTCTCCTCTACTGTTTCCATCACTGCCTCTTCCATCGACTCCTTTAAACTGTCAAGTTTTTCAGTGGCAGAATAAAAATAACCCTCTTTTGCTCCTTCTTTGATGAAAATTAGACAAATGCAATAATTAATGTACAGTTTGCAGAGACTGGACATAGAACATAGGCACTACTACAATATGATAGTCAGGACACTTTGATTTAAGGAAAGTAGCACATATAAACATTGTTATACGGATTATTATTAAAGTATAATAAGAATTTAAATTTTGGTTTATTGGGATTTTATAAACATTTTATAACAATCACATTGCTTTGTAGATTAACAAAGCAAATGTGTGACCAAATATAAAGTCAACAGGAACAAGAACAAATAATTTTATATTTAGTGCACAATCAAATTACATCAATTAACATTAGTTGGTAATATATTGTATGATGTGAATGTGTTTTTTTTTTTACATTAAATGTCAACACATTTAAGATAAGTCATGGAAGTTAAATTTCTGTAGTTTTAATGTGCTAAAGATGATAATCCAGCTCCTTACCTTGCATGATGGCCACCATTCCTGTGCTGATCCCAGACACCACATCACCCAGCAGCCACTCTCTCAGTTTGTACATCCTCATCCAGCCAATAATCGGCAGACAAGAAAGTACTGCATTTTTTACCTGTTTTGCATCGCAGCTGTTTACGTTACACACACAAAAAAAAACCATATATACATAAAAACATAAAAACAGAAAGTTCCTTTGACATTTCTTTATAAAACTCCAATTAAACTCAAATGCTTTGTTTTTTGCAAACAGCTTTAACCTACTCAGACCCAAGCTTTAGTTTGACTTGCTTTAGAAATTTTTCTAGCTATTTGAGGTTAGAACGAGCCAATAAATACATTATATGATTTATGATTATATATATTTTATTATATAGGATGTAGATATAAATATAATTTTAAATAGAAAGCAAAAAACTCCTCTGACCCAACCAAATGGCAGTTTCAGTTCAGTTACACAGAATTTGATATTATGGTGCAAACAACCAAATATCTGATGTCCCTATATGAGGACGCTACGTCTCAGAAAAGTGCAAGTAATTATAAAAAAAACAGACATCCATGATTTCTAAAGAACCAGGGCTCACTTACGTCAGACATTTTTTAACATGGTCCAGGATGGTTTTGTGCTTTCTGTAGATTTTCTCATGACTTTCATCAAAGCTGTCCTCAGAGTACACAGGTCTGTCCACAACATATTGTTTCCTCAAAGTCGTCATCTTCACACCTTAAGAGTAAGGAGTCCAACTTTGATATGATATGAAAGATCTTCAGAAGAACCTTTGCCCAGAGTATCTAATCTGAGATCAATCTCATCACGGTGCGGGTTTTGTCTTTGCTTTGCTCAATCATTAACAAATGTGTCTTTATGGCACATTTTGTTGACGTCATCATCTTGTCTTTTCTTTTTACTTCACTTTAAAGCTATAATTTTAGGTGAGAGTTACGCTGAAAATGTTTTTGGTTCTGTCTCCCTCCTACTTCATCTATCTCACATGTCTACTTGTGTCTACTTATTCTAACTTTAAAAACTTCACAATGGCATAAAAGCATCAAACTCATCTGAAACTGAGTTCAGCATCTGTTACCATGGCGATTAGTGCACTCAAACAGCCAACTTTGGGTTTAGCTAGCTCTGGAACGAACACAGCTTGCTAAACCACTCATCTCACTTACATTCCTCAGTCCTTGTGGGCACGTGATTAACTGCAACTTATGTCAACGAGCAGTGAGCACCCACAGGTGGGGTAAATTGTTAGTAGACCATAATCCAACTGCTTGGGATATATACGGATACAGGTGGAAACATATTCACATGCAAACAGATGCAAAATTAAACGAGAAATCACTGCATTTTGTGTGCATTTATCATGTGTCATCATAATAATCACAAGATCTACACAGAGGAGGTAACTTTTGAGTCACATTACTTCTCAGATTAAAAACAGTATTTTTGTATTCTGATTACTCTGTTTTTAGGCCTCTGCACTCAGGGAAAGTTTGTGGAAACAACAGCACCAGAGAAGGACTCAAACAACTTAGTCTTCACGTGGACACACTTTCATTCACTGAAAATGATTCCAGTGCTGTTTTATGTACTTTTTAAATACATAAGGTCTTAAGTGGTACTGAATACACATGAAAAACACTATCAGGTACTTCTCAGCAAAAATGGCCGCTAACATGAAACCTCAGCTCCAACTAACCTTATGGCCCTACAGGGCAGGCAGCAGCTGTAGTGAGAAACAGATTAACAAACACACAGAACAGACCCCTTGCCTGATGCTGACAGGGAAAAGGCAGCGCTGCCAACTTTTTAATAATCCTTGTAGTGAAATTTGGTTAAACCAACCCAAATTTTGCCACATACACGGCAACAAGACATAAAACTCATTTTGTGCAGACTTAATCATAAAATATAGCCCCTGTGAAGAACAAAATGTAAAAGAAGGTTTACTAATAGGTCTTCACAGAACCATCAGAAACTTTAAAATAAAGCAGGAACGAACTCAACTACTCAACGGAAGGGACACTGAGACAAGACAGATGGGTATTTTCATAATAATAAAAATTCTCAAGATCTGTGTGCCTTGCCAAACGGGTTTTTGGACCTTTTTGAGGCCTTAATTAACAGATGATCGAGGTGGTGAGACAGTACGAAAATAATTACAGCACGTGGAAAGTGATGGACCTGCTGCTGGGTCTGAGACTGAAGACCATGTGGTTCATGATGTTAATCTTTGCCAATACTGATGTTACAATGTTAAAGTAGTGCTGAAAGGTTCAGTATGTATGATTGTTATGCAATAAGCCATTTGCTAGGACACACCAACAAACACACGAGTCATGTTTTGTATTGTGCCTCCTGTCTTACTTTTAGAGGGGTGATAGGGCCTCTAAGAACGTCCATCAATATTATAATGGAAAATTCTGTCTGTCTGCACCTTCATTCAGGCAAACTGACTTTTATAATCATATGTCATAGACATTTTAAAATGGAAAACAAAATAACTTTTAATCCAGAATTTTCAAGGGCCCCCACTCTCCTGTAGGCCCTGGGCAAATGATATAGTTTACCCCCCTGTCCAATGCCACTGCATTTAGGGACAACACTGATTAATTATGATCAGAAATTCATCAAAGCTGTTACCGCTAATCATTTGACACTGAGGCGTTGCGGTAAAACAGTTCAACTTTGTGTTGATATTTTATCCCTTTCCCAGTCAGACAGTTCCCAGTGAGGCAGTTCCCAGTCAGGCAGTCCCCAGTCAGGCAGTCCCCAGTCAGGCAGCAGGTTCAGTGCAAAACATGACTCTGTGACATTTACTAGAGAATAAATTTCAAAACAATTTTTTAAACGCATTTGTTTGAGCAAATTTCTAACAATAACTTATAATAATGTCTTTCTGTAAATATAGATAAATATTATTAAAGGCTATATGAATGAACTATATGAATTTTATAATGCTGGACCTTTTAAAGCAAACCTCCCAAACTATGTAAGGGCTCAAAATAATGTCAGCTGACCGCATTTATCATAATAATCTGATATTTACTTGGAAGTATTCTCTAACTTAAATCTATATGAATTTATACATTTGATTAGATTGTAAATTCTCTATTTGTATGTTTCACTTTCGTTTGACAACTCACAAGAAAAGAGGATTTTCTTAAGGAATTCTATTACAACCGTATTATTATTATTATTATTATTATTATT
>JBAMHW010000026.1:9177439-9189956 GCA_037177495.1 Rhadinocentrus ornatus
TAAGTGATTGCAAAATGATTTATTGTTGATAAATGCTGGAATTAGCTTGTGTCAGTAACACCAAGGTCAACCACTTTCCTGTTGGTACAGCTGGTGTTTATTTCCATAGAAGAGAAGAATGTGTTAATGGGATGCATGGGTTGTACTCACACTGTAAGGAAAGAGTTGCAAAAGTACTGAACACACAATTGTACTGTCAGTTTTTCAAATCATAAATTTAGTAATATGCTGGGTGTGAACACACCTCTTCTAAACTACTGTATATCTTAAGCAAATATTCTTTAGTTGCAATTAAATCCTCTGTAAAGAGCATCATCTTATCGTAGCTTAGCAACGGCAATTAAACATGAATTAAATTTAATTAAATAATTTTTTTTTATTAATTCCAAAGGGAAATTGCAATGTTATAGTAGTTTTATAAAATAATAAGTAAGAATGAATTAATAATTAATTATTTAATAATTATTATTTTTAGAAATAATAATTAATTAGAAGACATGCATAGAGCTGGAGAAGCCATTGCTTTGGAAGAAATGCTGATGTAAATAGCAAACTCCAAACTTTCTTTTCTCTTCTAAGTTGGACTAATTGTTAAGATATGAACGAAAAGTTGCCATAGCCAACAAACAGAGCTAATTCCATAATAGAGCTAATCCACAGGGCTGTCCAAAGGTGTAATTCAGGAATTATCATGTCCCTTTTTGGATTTTGTTAATAAGAAACTGTTGTGAATAACACCAATCAAGCGACAGTATTTCGATCTGTTACTCCCCAGCTCATAGTCTTTGAATGTAATACACATGAGAAACAGTGTGAACAAAAGCTGTTGTGAAAAAAGACAGCTTCATGTATGTAAATGTAAAAATCAGCCAAACAATCTCCTGGAACAAGAACAACCTTGCAAGTGCAACACACAGTGTCCTGAACTGTGCTGCTGTTGGTGTGACAGCATGTACAAGAAGACAACGGGAGAATTTGAGGAAAATAGGATGCACTGCGCTAAGCTATGATCTATTTGACTGATTATCCTCTATAAGACTAAATGTTTACCATCAGGTGTATAAACTATTTATTTACAATGCTTGAGGGGCGTATCTATCAAAGGATATACTTCTAAAAGGAGAAAGAATGACAAAATGTTACACTTCTAGGAAATCTAGTGCTTCAAAGGAGAGAAGTAGAAACAATAGAGGCAAAAATATATAAAAAATCCATTCAGACATTTAATTTATCTTTCATGGAAACTGTTAGACATCCTGTGAAATCTGTTTTCCTAAAGTTTTGCACAAGATACTTAGAGATCTCTCCATACATCTCCCCATTGTCTTTGTGGTTTAAGACCCAGATTAGATAGCTGATTACACGAACAGTTGTTTTCTATACTAAAGATGAAGTTTTTATTTTAAATGTAATAGTGAACATCAAACATACATAATATTTTGGTGAACTGTATCATGGAAATGTAAGAACCCAGCGCTCTAAACCTTATAAAAAGGCAAAACCTTTCACCAAATTACCACAAGACCATTTAACTAAAAACCTTGATAGATTTTTACCAAGATACCAAGTGGACCTAGAACTTTATTACTAATATGTAAAGCTAAAACAAACATTGTTTTAGCTTTACAACTTTTGTTTTTATGTGGCGGGCATTGGCCAACCAAGGAAATAATGATGAAAATAAACGATGGCTGTGATGTTGCATAAGTGCATTAATGTGAACTGTCTCTTTATAAATAACTGAAACCTAAAAAAAATTCTTGTTTAATTTTTTATTGTTGAAATTTAATCTTATCATTTCTATTGTAAATGGAGGATTGCTAATGGGCCTGCTTCATCATCTAATTATGCTTATTTACATGCTTACATGGCCGAATGTTTCCAGTCGCTGCTCATGCGGTTGACTGCTGGACAAGTTGAAGAATTTTTTTTTATTGTCATTCCTCATCCTGTTAATTCTGTGTTGGACTTCATACGTATGTGTTCTTTTCTTTTTTTTAATTTTAACTAAATTTTGAAGTGGTACTTTTCCTAGTTGCACAACTTTGATGTAATTTTGTGCATTTCCTTGTTTACATCCACCACTACTCAGGACAACCTGCTATTTTTTCCCTTGTCTGGAATATTCTAAGTATAGATATTGGTGGACTTTAAACTTTCCCCATCCAACAACATAAATGAGCTGGTAGTCCCGTTTGCTGATTTCTCCTCAGAGTTCAGCACTCATGGCCACCAAACTCTCCACCCATTTTCACCTGGATGACCAGTCTGGGTTACGCCTCAACTGCCTCCCACCAGGGCAGTGTGCTGTCTCCTCTGCTCGTCAGAGAACTCCAGATCCTCACAGCCTAACTGTCACCTGGTGAAGTACGCTGTTGTCTTGTCTCTGCTGTCTGGCTCTTCACATGGACAGGTTCTGCAGGAGTTTAAGGACTGGTGCAACAGCTCACATCTGGAACTGAACATCAGCAAAACCAAGGAGATGTTGGTGACCTTCTCCCACAAGCAGAGGGATCTGGCTGCTTCCACGAGAAGCCGGTGGAGCTAGTTGGGGAGTATAAATATCTTTGCACTATCTTTGACCACTTACTGAGGTTCTCCTCCAACACAGAGGATAGGCTCAATTTGTTTTGAGTCAGCAAAAACATTCTGCTGACATTTTATTACTCGTTTACAGAGAGCATCTTTCCATTCTCTATCACTACCTGGTTTCATTTCTCCTTCCTCCAGAACAGAAAAAAAATCTATGACAAACAAGCACTCAGGTTAGCAGCTAGGATAATTAAAGATTCCTCTCACCCTCTCCATTCGGCCTTTGAGTGGCTCCCCTCCAGATGACAGCTTTGCTGCCCTGGCTGCAGGATATGAAGAAGGAGGACCACCCTTGTCCCCAAAGCTGTGATGCTCCTCAACTATTAACGACTTCCCCACACACTCACTGCCCCCTACCCTTTTTCTCACACTTCTCCTTGTAAACTCAAGACTTTCAATAGACTCTCACCCACTCAAATACATCATGGGTCAAACAAAGTGTTTTCTCAAGATAGCAAGATTGTTAAGATGGGCTCAAAAGTAAGTGTGTTACTCCTTATTTCATTTATCAAAATAGACCACATGACAGTTGGGGAGGGCTACAGTCATGTTGCATATGTTAATTCTTTGAATGAGTGATCAATAGTCAGACATGCTGCAATTTCAGCCTTTGTCAGCACAGTCAGTAGACCACAAACAAAAGCCTATACAATGTATTAACATATACATATTTTTAATACATATTTTTTTATATTAAGAACAAGTAGGTTTCTGGGGGGAGTGCATGTTTTCCAACTACGCGTTGTCCACAGTCCAAAGACATGCATATTTGGCTGATTTGAGTCTCTAAATTCTGAGTGTGAGTCTGATTAAATGTTTGTCTCTCTGTGTGGGCTCGGTGATGGACCAGGAACAGCTCCAGCCTCCTCATGACCCTATATTTGAATAATCCTTTATATCAAGAAAACAATGTAAAAAAAAACTAAAAAAAAAACATGCAAGCCCAGCTGTCTCAGCTTCTGTACATTTGTAAAGCTTTATTCTAAGATTGTGTTTTTAACTATACAATATCTGAAACTAACATGGTAACAAAAATGTTTTATACAAAATTAATGTAAGCAACCTTTATTAATTTAAGATTTATCGATCTGTCATTAAATATGTTAAATAAAATTATTAAACATTATATTGATCTGGTGGTGCCCTTACAGTGAGTTGAATTTAATGGTGAAAAAAGTCCAAAACACAACTTCAATGAATGTAGCTCTTCAAAACAGCACAAACAAAAACTTAAACCCATATATGCTAGATAAGTAAATATATTAATGTAGCTGCATTAAATTTTCTGCAGTGATTTATAAATGAGCATTTACATCTAAATAATGCTCAGTTTAAATGTATGAATTTATGTGGGCGGGACCTTTGTCAACACAGAAACTTATTTAAACTACAGTTATTAGCAATCATATTCATGATTCAGACATAATTATATATTATGTGAATTATGAAAAATTAAACACTACTTTAACTTAAGTATATGTCATCTGTTAACAGTTTAATTTAAAATAAAATATGCATGCTAACATGAGAAATTAGGCAAAGTAAAAAATGGTTGCACTGAAAAATCTTTTGACCCAGAAACACAATAAGGAAATCTCAGCATTTTCCCAGAAAAATCTTAATGTACACTAAATACTTTAGACAACATCAGCTATCAACAGAATGAAAGGTGTTTTATGACTCACTTTAAATTTGTTATGAGCAATAAATAGCAGCAACCAACACTGAGGATAATGACAGCACAACTATTTATATCAAGGGGTAGATTCTACTGATAGTGATAACAAATCACACATACACTAAATGTCCAGATAAAAAATAAAATAATTATAAAGTTGAGGGTTCATAATGTTCTACATGAACAAAAAATAAGAAAACATCCTTATTATTTAAATTAAGAATGTAAAAGTGTTGATTTTGAGTAATCAAAATGTCACTTACTGATGCAGACAGGTCACTCAGCCTTTCCAAGTCCATCAAGTGTATGTTGTCCCTCTAATTTTTTTCTTTTAGTCTTTTCATATACCTATGCCCACTTTCTAGAAATAGTTTAACTCTATCACAGCACAAGAAGCCTTGACCGAATTAACAGACAGCTGTGGTGAACATTTCAAGTGTGTTTTATTAGGTTTGATGTGTGTAGGAGTGACCGTTGGGTATGTGAGCATGTTTGCTTCTGTGACCGATAGTACCAACCATGCAGTATTTCTGCACAGTGGATGTAGCAATCACATTTCACTGTCAGAGTGAATATTATTCTACCATTAGTGGGAAATGTTAAGGTTTGGATCTACACAGTTTTCCACACTAGAGTGACAGCTATCCAGTGGTACAAAGATAAAAGGGATCATTATATAAAATTAATAGTCCCAGCAAAATTTAAGTGTTTGACAAAAAATTCAAAGAAAACTGAGACATCTCCAATTGCTTGAAAAAGTTGGAAAGTTTTCTAAAATGTAACAAATAAAAAATACAGATTGTATTTAACAGAACATATAGATAAAAAAGAAAAGATTTTAAGTATTTGCTGGACTCCATAGCATTAAACAGCATCATAAATTTGTTGCCAGCAACACATTAAAAAATGCTGGAAGAGAAGCAAGAAAAAGACTTTATTGCAGGGTATTCAAGTAGTACTTTTCTAGAAGAGACTACATTTAGCCATTCTACTTTAATAGGTGATAAGTAAGGGTGTCAGGATTGGTTATAAAAGAAGCATCCACATAAGCCTTGATTTTCAGAAGCAAAAATGGGTTGCTTTGTGCCAAATTCCATCACTGAAATCAGTTTATATGTATATCAATGCAAAACTGCATAGAACTCAGGTCTTTCAACTCGAGAAATTTAATCACATAAGGCACCTAGATGAAAACTGATATTAGACACACATAATCTTTGAGCCACCAGGAAGCAATGCACAAGAAATAATCATGCCACTGTGATCAGCTGCTTGTGGTTGGGAGGACCTTAGAAAAACACAATGCAGAAACAATATGAATAAATTAATTTCATTTATTGTCATTGCACAACAATTATATCAACAATTATTGGAAATGAAATTCTTGAATCCCAGGCTCACTGTCCGTCTATGTGTGTCGTGAGTGGGTGGTGGTGAAGGCAGGATTTTATGTTGTGTTTTGTTGCATTTTGTTGTTTAGTGTATATGAGACTCATTATTCTGCAGAGTGGGCTGATTAGGTTGGACTCAGGTACTGATTGACTACACTTGAGAGCAATCAGACCCTCTGCAGAATAAAAGGAGGACTCAGTAGAGACACTAGAAGAGGAACCAGGAAGGAACAAGAGAAACAGAACGAGAAGAACCTTACAGACAGGAGAGCAGCACAGCAGGACGGTGCAGCTCAGACGGAGCATGGGTTGGAGCCAGGAACGTGCCGGGTGACAGGAGCAGCTCCCAAGACAGCACAGTGGTGTAGCTGTAGCAGGAGAGCTGGGAAAGGAGGACAAGCTCCGGAGGGTGCGTGGTGTGGCAGAACCAGTTTGACGTCGGAAGTGTCAGGGGCATGGTGTAAACCTGCGGTCAGTGCGGAGACGGCGCCGGACGATGACATGGTGACCCCGAGGAAGATTTGAGAAGCAACGCTAGCTAAGTATTCCTTGAAGGGACATGAACGAACATAACATGTTGGTGTGAAGCGTGTGGGTAGGTGAGCTCATTATCTCTTTGCTTCTGCAGCTGAAGAGACCGACCGAGGAGATCGGTGGCGGATACGAGGCAGCTCACGCTGGACGGCGTAGGATGACGGGAGACTGACACTGTACTGCGATGGTGGTGGAGAGCGAGATCGGAAGGCCCGGCGTTGCGGGGAGTCCCCCTGCAGGTTGTGACATCAATCAAGGGATCAGATGGTGGGAGTGGGACAGGACTGGAAGTGGGAGGAGAGACAACCTGGTGCAGGGTATTTGGACTGCCTGGTCTGGATTATGTTTAGTTTGTACTATTCGAGGACCAGTACAAAGGTTTTTAATATTTTCATTTAGTAGTTTTTTAACCTGCCACCTGGAGTTGGCCACCACAGGAGGGCTAAGCCTGAATGGCTCCTGTGGGCAATAACACCCGCCTGGCTGTATAGGGGGACACTTTAACAGAGCTGAGTCTGATTGGACGGACCACTACTGAATCTTCTGCGTCACTGGTCCATCACTTAAATTTCTGTCTATAGGAAGGCAGCAGCAGACCTGAGACAGGATCAGAATTCCCAAAAGGAGGGCCTTATATGTGTTTGCGTAAGGGGTCTAAACATGATCGAGTGCATTATTGCCAAACTTAGAACAGCTGATGTGTTGGTGGTATCTCGGCAGGACTTTTCTCAGGTTGGCACTGTTAAAATTCCCGGCTACAATAAATGCAGCCTCCGGATATGAAGTCTCTGCCCTGTCGATAACTTCAAACAGTTCTTCCATGGCCTCGTTGGTATCAGCGTGTGGCAGAACATACACTATTGTCAGGACAACCGACGTGAACACACACGGAAGATAATAAGGATCATGAGGTGCTCCAGGTCTGGAGTACAGCCCGTAGGAATAATTCCCACATCTGAGCACCACTTGTTGTTCACCATGAAACAGACACCACCTCCCTTTCTATTTCCTGAATGCATAGTCTGGTCCAGCTGATAAACGGAGAGTCCCTCTGGAACAATGGTGTAGTCCCCCGTTTACTCAGCCGGACGCGGTCTCCAGCTCGTGACCCTCTTTCGTTTGGCTCAGATTCCTCGCTGTAAGCTGGTGGCGGTGGTGGTGGCGATAGTTATTTCCATCACCGATCTGATGCATAGT
Organism: Rhadinocentrus ornatus; assembly: GCA_037177495.1. NCBI lineage: Eukaryota > Metazoa > Chordata > Actinopteri > Atheriniformes > Melanotaeniidae > Rhadinocentrus > Rhadinocentrus ornatus. Next base: position 9,184,832 of record JBAMHW010000026.1, read on the forward strand.
AATTTATCTCTATCATACTGTATGATAGGGCTCACTTTAGCAGGTTGCGTTAGGGGAGAGAGCTTGAGACGCAGCAGCCATCCTCGGCGCCATCTTCAACGGAAGGAGATAATATCTGCGAACAACCATTTTCCCTAAAATGTCCCTCTGTCCTTTTTATATTGTTGATATTGCCAAGCTTTATGTTTAGCAATTTTAACAAGATGTTACTTTTGGCAAAAAATAAACAGTCCAGTGGCCCATTAGAGAGGGAAAACAGAGTGCCTGTAAACCCACGGCAACCACAAGGTGGGCATTTTCCTGAATGGTTTTTCATGTTTACACATTTGTTTATATGGGTCTATGTTTACATGAGGAAAAGATGTGGGTTGATTTTATAGTCGATGACTGATCTTAAAGAAAGAGCATTTTTATTTCAGCACTGCAGAAAGGACTGGATTGCTTAAAAGTAGCACATTTATTCTTAAAGTTTAAGCAACTGCAACAATATCCCATTAGATAAAACGGTGCATAAATATATGGGCATTGTTTAGTCATTTTTATTGTTTAATGTAATCAGACTACTACTTAAATTAATTAAAGTAGTCATTCTTTTAAGGCTACAGTATTCTAGTTCAGATGGACCAGTTACGTATTTTTCATAAAAAGACATAAAGAACAAAGGTTTTTTCATTCCAGTAAAAAGTAGCAGCTCACTGTCAAGGAATTTCTGGAATTGTCAGATAATTATGTGTTTTTTTATTTGCAGTATGGCAAGCAAAAATATTTGTTGTAGTACAGGTCAGTCTGTTCTGACTAATTAACTTTTTTCATGTAATGGTATGTTGCCTCTTCAAAAGAAGGAGACCCAAAACAAAATCTAAGGTCAGAAAATAATACACAGATCGGGCTCAAAAAACATAGATACAAACTTTAATTGAGAAATGTACAAATAAAAAAGAATGTTAGATATTGCATATTGAAGACGTGACATGAAGCTCATGGTAAAGAAACATTTTAAGAACCAGACACATCATTACAGTAGGTATTTGGTGTTCATGTGCATGCACCGTGCAGATTCTCTCTGAGGTTAAATAACCACTGTCTGTACTATGAATTTTTTATATATTTATTAGTTCATATTTTTCACACATTTACATGATGTTCCTCCATCTAAGGAGCACATTGACTCCTAAATGCATCATATTTCATAGAGGAAATACTTTTGTTTCCTAAATTGAGAAAAAGGTTAAAAACACCAAAATAACAGCAAAAAATTTTTTAAGTCAAATATTTTAACGAACATTATTTCATGAATGAGCTGGCATTAAACCACCCTCAACATCAACATAACTCCATCCATTCAAATCAGATTTCAGCTCCTAAACCCAGAATAGGGTGAGGGCCTGATAGTGGGCGGAGTTGGATGTCAGTTGGGCGTGACCAGAAAAACTACCTGACAAATAGCTCTATCTTCTGCTCAAAATGCAAAAACCACATAAAATCTTTCATTTAAGACAACTCTCATGGTATATGTATCTAAAATTGTAGGAAAAAAAGTCAAATTTTTCCTATAATTAACTTTATGCAAACTACTAACTAAAAGTTAGAGATACTCAGCTTTTGTAAGTCAGAACGAACCTAAAATCCATGATAACCCTCACAGATTAACTTAGTTTGACCTTCTCTAAACTTCCGAATGCACATGTCCAACTGTTCATTGTATTTATACAAGAGTAACAAGAGAAACATCTAACCCATGAATAGACTACTACATGTTCTGGTTCAGTTACTAAACAGTCATCTTCATCATCCTGTTCACATTTGGACATCATCAGACCAAGATCCCGCCTAACACATGGCACGTTTTTTTTATGTCGTTGTACACCAACCACTGTTGGTTAATTTTGTTTCTATAAATTGTTTAAGATGACTGAATTAATACCTTACTGGTATTGTTTTGTGCACAGGTTCTTGTAATCCTACAAAACATATAGCATCGAGCAACCTCTGGAAGAAACAATAACTATATAGTAGAAAAACTGTAAGCATCATGTTGTAGCTCCATTAGGATACCAACAGGGGACTGGTAAATCATAGGAAATCCTAACAAGATAAAGAAGAAAACTATAAGAAATGCATTCAATGTAACTTGTACCACAGCTGGTTCAGTTGGGTAGCAATGAATCCAACACATGGCCTGATTCTTGTACTGACACAAAGTCACAATCCACCCTCACTATACAGTGAGTGTTTATAATTCTATTTTTAGTCCTGGGAAAATTCCTAGTGGGAGGTTTAAATTAGAAGAAAGATGGAAAAAGCAGAAAACTTCAGCATAGTGGCACGTCAGTGCTTCATGTGTGGTTTATATTTGCAGCCCGTTCTTATGGCAATGCACATAGCATGCCATTTTGGACACTTTTTGCACGAGTTTTGTATATTGGGCTTTTGGCTGTATTACACTCACAAGGTGCTTTATCAGGTACATATTGCTAAAAGCAAGTTAGGCCCCCTGTTGCCAATCTGCATTAATTATTTGTGACATAGATTCAACAAGGTGTTGGGAAGATTTTGCTCCATGTTGAAATGATGGCATCACAACATGGCATGTTGGCTGCACATCCATGATGAGAAGCTCCTGTTCTAGTGACTGTGGAGGCCATTGGAGTACAACACTGTCATGTTCAAGACACCAGTTGGAGGTGATTTGAGCTTTGTGACATGGTGCATTATCCTGCCGGAAGTAGCCATCAGAGGATGCTACACTGTGGTCATAAAGAGATGGACGTGGTCAACAACAATACTCAGGTAGGTTAAGGTGGTTAAATCATGTGATGTTGGTTCTAAGGGGCTCAAAGTGCCAAGAAATATCTCCCACACCATTACACCTAGACCAGCCAATCATTAAATAAGGCAAGATGAAGTTGTGCTTTAATGTTGTTTCCACCTAATTCTGAGCCTACCATCTGAATGTACTCAGACCAACAAAGTCACTTAAACCCCTTTTCTTCCTCATTCTGATGCTCAGTTAGAACTTCAACAAGTTATCTTTTGACTTGTTCATGTCTACATGATAAATATATAAAATTGCTGCCGAGTGATCAGGTGATTGGCGGTTTATGTTAACTAAAATGAATGGGAATAAATTTTTCCCAATAAGGAGACAAATAAGTGTATTTGACATCATTTAAATATTAATGAAAAAAGTTTGGATAGAAGTGTTTGTCGACTTCTGATCCTCTCACAGTGCATAGTGTGAAATGCTAAGCAAAACTACGATAACATGACACATGTGCAAAAAAACTCTATTTTTATGAAGGATTTTCACTTAACAAGCCATTGGTTGTGTGAGTGTTTGTTAATAGTTACCTTTCATAGTGTTGCTTGATCACTTCAGAACAGTGTCATCTTTTTAAAAGTAGCCTCACGAAGAACAAAGTTGGGAGACACTAGAGCTGTAAAATACTGACCCCAGACCTAAAACAATGATTACATATTCACAGTCCTTTGCAGCACAATTTACTGTAAAATCTGAAGACTAATTGTTTTCTTTCTAATTTAAATTAAATCGGTATACATGATAAAAACAGTCCTACACTCTAAGAATAGATTGGTTGGAAAAACAACCAATCTAGCTGGTTAAGCCAATATTGGTTATATTAACCAATCTGTTTTTAGGGTGTACATTGTATTCTTCTTCTTTCCTTTTCTTGTTGTGAAACCACAGGGCTCAGAATGAATAAGATTATGCCCAAGTTTATAGCGACCTCTAGCAGTAGATTCTAACTAAATTTATTTAGATGCGTTATAACATTAAAAAAAGTACTTGAGTACATTTTTTAGAGTACTACAAAAGAGATATCTCTAAATGGAGCGACAGTGAGCATTTGTGGCAGTTTGCCCAAAGCTTTATGTTTTCTGTTTAGAGTTTACCATGTTTGTATGTGTATAAAATAATTCATTTAAACTTTAAAGACAAGGAAAGAAAAAAAAAAAAGAAAAAATAATTTGTACATCTTCAAACATTTGGATTTTTTCATTTTTTTTTTCACAAGAAAAAAGTTTCCTTGAAATAATAAAATTGAATTTTTTTTTTTTTTAATGATAAAGACAGATATTTTTATAAAGTAATGTCAAATTCTGGTCCATGAGGGTCTGTGATGGCCACCTAGGCAGCCACACACATTGAGCCCGTTAATATGTATTTCCTTTTGAGTTACCAGTTCCTGGGGAAGTGGCTGTGTGTGGGAGGCCCAAGCCTGCTAGGAAAAGAGTCCCAGCTGAGGTGACAGGCTGCAGCCTAATTGGACTCTTCCATTAAACACAGAATAGTGGGAGAGGGGTTTAGGTTTTCTGTTGTTTTGTATTACTTTATTTGTTCCTTATGTAGAATTATTATTATTTAGATTTCTGTTTCCCTAATGAGTTAAGAGTCTAAATTATTTAAGTTCTGTTATGAATTAGTTAAGTTCATAAAGTTTGTTGGAGATAGTTATTTTGTTTTTCCCTCTTGTGTTAAAATGGTAAGATCAACCAATATATAGTTTCCCTTGTGTGTCAGTTAGATTTCCGTTTCTTATGTTGATCTGTTTATTTGACCTCTTTTATGGGCCCAGAACCTTTACTTTGCAAGTTTGTTGTTGTTTTTGTTGTTGTTGTTGTTGTTGTTTTGTAAAATAAATGTAAAAAGACACCTCCTGTGCTCTCTTCATCCCTGGCCTCTGTCCCCCACAGGGTTCCTGGACTGAACTTCTAAAAACAACTGTAATCAAACCTCTGCTAAAAAAGGACAATCTAGACAAGACACAAGTTAACAACTACAGGCCAATCTCAAATCTTCAGTTTCTAAGTAAGATCATCAAAAAAAGCCGTTCTTCATCAGCTAAGTGAATTTTTAACACAAAACCACTGCTATGATGTCTTCCAGTCAGGTTTTAGACAGCTCACAGCACTGAGACTGCTCTGACCAAAGTCATTAATAACATATGTTTGAATACAGATGATGAAAAAATGTCGCCTTAGTCTTACTGGACCGAGGCCCCATAGAGGCTCTTGGTAAATGCATTGAAATGGACTTGGACTTGTACTTATATAGCGCTTTTCCAGTCAGCTTGACCGCTCAAAGCGCTTTACACTACTTGTC
>JBAMHW010000026.1:9190056-9221302 GCA_037177495.1 Rhadinocentrus ornatus
CTGGCTGATGTTTTGGTCACTTTTGAATGCTGGCGGTGCTTTCACTCTAGTGGTAGCATGAGACGGAGTCTACAACCTACACAAGTGGCTCACGTAGTGCAGCTCGTCCAGGATGGCACATCAATGCGAGCTGTGGCAAGAAGGTTTGCTGTGTCTGTCAGCGTAGTGTCCAGAGTCCATGTTTGGGTGGCATTACAGTTCAGAAAGCAATTTAGCCCATATACATACAACATATAACTTATACAACAGCAGCACAATTACTGCGTCTTTCAAAGGCCTCTAATTACAGATATAAGATGATATCACAGATGTCAGTGTTGTATATATTGAAGTACTGGTGGGGTGGGTTCAGAATAGAACCCACTTAGATACTGAGCCGGTGCTGAAAGACTTATCATGATGGACAGGCTCATCTCCTGCAAGAAGAAGAAACAAACAAACAAACAAAAAACTAAACATAAACATTCTGCTGTATCACACCTTTGACCTCTGACAGGAGCAGCAGTTAAGGAAACAAAATACATACATGAGCTAAAACTACAGCAGAGATCAGAGACATGGCTGAAGAGTAACAGTTTTGGGGATGTCACTGTTCTGATGTAGCTCACACTCTATAGTCAAATAATTAACTGTGTATTATTTCAAATAACCAAAGGACTCTTGTAAAACTTCTAGAAAATAGCACAAAAATAAGACATGGGGGGATATGGAATGACCAAGAAAGTAAGAAAAAGCCCAGATTTGAATGTCATTGATAAGTAAAGAAACCATAGAGCAGGGGTGTACAGTTCTGGTCCTTGAGGGCCACAATTCTGCAGCATATAATAGTTTCCCTGCCTCAACACACCTGAGTCAAATTAATGAGTCATTGTGCAGAACTTCATAGGCTGTTGGATCTATTTTATTTGAGTCAGGTGTGTTGAAGCAGGGAGTCATTGAAAACCGACAGGACTAACTTTGGACATGTCTGCATAGAGGGTCTGACCTTCTTCACTACGTAAATGATGGGACCACACCAGTCCCAACACCAATCATGGATACAAATTAATTACTTTAATATGTTTTAGTGAACGAAGTAATTGAAAAAAGTATTTGTGGTTAAAACACCTTAAAATATTCTACATCACTCTCACCGCCCAGTAATCCTGGTTTAAAGAGGACCAAGTGTTCGAGAGTATAAGGTCCTGGTTCAGTCTGGAGTGAATTACCATCAAAACTACACTTTCACGGTTGGAGGCAAGATTGTCTTCCGTCTCAAACTGGTGACAAAAAACAGAAAAAGAAAATTCTCACAGCACTGGGGGAGCCCCGTGACTACATCACGTCAAAGCTGCTCTGCTTTCATCATCAAGTTCCCTGCCCCTAAACTCCCAGAGAACCATAAAATAAGAAGAGCGCTCACCCGGACATTATTTCAGAGTATAGAAACGTAAACTGACTCAGACTACAACGCTGAAGCCTATGTATATATTTATTTTTTAAAAAGTAGATCAAAGTAGATAACCAAAAAAAGACAGATATACTGAATATATTTAACTTATCTTCTACATAAAATCCAACTAGTAAATCTTTGAAAACACGGTGAAGTTAATTGACATTGATTTATAAGAGCATATTCCAGTCTTCTTTTTTCCCCAGAGTTTAGGGATAAACAAACAAAAAATGAAAAGGAAATTAAAATGGTGCAAATGTGTGACAGAAAGCTATTAAACATTTAAATTTTTTTTACTACAAACTAGTTAGTGATCATGAGAATTGCGCATGCGCGCTTATTTGCTTACTGGAAAATGTTCAACAATGTCGCAACTGAGTGGCTCATCACTTCAACACAATATCTCTGGTTTATCGTAAGCGGGTGCTACTGTCTGCTTCTCATAAAGGACACTCACCCTTGTTGAAGTTTAACTGAAGAGGTAAATTTTTGAAGTCATATCATCCTTCAGCCGATAGCATCCCCCAAGAAAGAGGACGGAGGTAAGAGCTGCGTCTTTGCCATCGTCCTGTCGTTAGCTTAAATGGTCCTCAGTTAAGCTGGATAAGAAAACCTCTCATCCTGTCAGTGAGAATAGCTAGGTGTTGTCGCGCTCGGGTCATTACCTGTAACACGAGCATTTCCGATGAAGTTTATATTTTTCTCATGTTTCTAAATTCTGATGACACTGCTGCCACATTATCAACATCGTGCTCGTCCACTAGCTCCCTAACACACATACATACAACAAAAAACAAAGCAGAAGAACGGGAAGGAGCTCGATGGTTTCAACTGTTGGTACGTCAGGATGATTAATAAAACTGATGAGCCAACACATCACAAAACTACAGATATGATGCAGCTACACATCACTGTAAAAGGTAGAAAAACACGAGAAAGGATGTGTTTCTGTACCCGTTTCATTTGCAAATGGCTAGCATCACAACATAGCTAGTTTAGAAATAATTGCACCACAGATAAGAGAAATTGATGTTCAGCCTTTCCATGTCCATAAATGGCTAAATTATACACAAACTATTTAAATTAGGAATTTTCCCTGAATGAACGACTTTCATATGAAGTCATACTTATTGTCACGATAAAACTGGACATAACCATTATTATTATTATTAACGATTTGATCACATTGCTGTAATATACAATTTACTTTTATGATGTCCGATTTTTTTTGGGTATCCTTGAAGTAAACATCCTCCAATGGAATCAAATAGACATTTTGCAGCTGCAGGTAAATTCAGTTAAATTAAAAACAATTAATTAAATAAAATAGTCGGAAAAAGCAGTTTATCACATTAAGGTAAATTTTTAAATAAAATTAATAATTTATTGAAGTAAATAAAGTAAAATAAATACCATTTATTATATTAAATTTACAAGTGAACTTAAATTAAAAATATATTAAATAAAATTTATTTAAAAGCAATTTATCAAATCAAATTAATAAACTTAAACAAAAAATAATTTCTTAAATTTAATAGAAAAATTAAATAGACTAAAAAACAGTTAAATAAAAAATTATCATATTAAAAAAGGGTCTTTAGTTCAGATTGCAAAATATGACAACACATTTGTGTCATTATAAAGAAATGTTTGTCAGTAACAAAGCTTTGTTCCCTTGTGTCTTCCTTACTTATTTATATAGAACCTTTTGCTTTGCACACGGTAAACTTTATCCCTGTAGTTTATATATTGCAACCGGTTTATTGACGTATGCTGGCCAAAGACCAAATATTTGCTAAGAAAGAGAAAAAAGAAAAAAAAAATCTACCTTACAAAACATTCGGATGTCTCTTATCAGCATAGAAATGAACACACTGGCTTGGTTGTTATCATTACTCCTAGCATGTTAGAATGACATAAGTGTTGTCTTCTCTTGCTCTCTGAACAGAACAAGGACCTGCAGTCAATTTCACGTTGGAGCAGCTAGAGGAATGAAGATTTACCAGTCAGAGCTATGACGGGGAAGAAAAAGCAGGCGAGATAAATTACATCGGAGACACAACAACTCATACTCATCCACTTAAGTTATCATTCTTTTATATGGAGCAAGAAGAAGCTGCAGCTTGTGAGGATGCGTGCTCACAACTGATGTACAGAATAGAGCGTCCAGTATACGATGAAGCCTTCATCAGGAAAAAACTTCTCCACCGCAAAGAAAAATCCACCACCTTCCGACAGAGGTTGGCAGAGAAGTTCCAGTAAGTCCATTGTAATTTTATGCACACAAGAAAGTATTCTTACAGGGCTCACTTTAGTATATTTAGCTTCTTCATTGAATTGAGATATTTTATAGCCTAAATGACAAGTAGGTTTACTGATTAATTGGTTACTAATTAAATAGGAATTCCGAACCTAAACCAAGACACGACTAAAAAATGATGGATCCAGTTTTTTAATCAACATGTCTGTCTAATACTTTTTAATAACCTTGCTAAGGAAACAGACAAACAAACTACAAATTACATAATAAATTAGGCAGAGATAAGGATGATGGGAAAAAATGCAGCCATACAGGATAAACAGTATGTATGACCTCTAGTCAGGCTAGATTATAATCTGACAGGTATCTGCTTGAATGTGAGGTGTTCTTAAAGTTGCAAAGAATTGGTTTAATTTGGGATCAAATAATAAAAAACTTTATTTAGTTGAAATAATAGGCCAAGGACACTTAACGAATAATAAAACCGAAATTCTGATATATAGAATCTTAGCAGAACAAATTCTACATTATTGACCCAACTGTTGTCTGTAGTTTCATCAGAATAAAATCCCATAAACGTCTATTCCCCAAGCAGCTAAACAGCTGCATTCATTTTCAGTCTAGTCCTTGTACTTAAACATTTTCAGAAGAACATGTTTTTCTGTTTTTTTTTTTATTATTTGGTTATCCGCTTTAGTTCACAGCTACTTATTAATGATTAAAAAAATAAATTAATTAATTAATAAAAGCATCTAACCCTGGGGACAAATCAGTGTTCTATCTGCACTTAGATAACTTAAAGTACCACATTTTAGATGATATCTTTAGGTACTTTTAATAACAGCTTGAAAACACAAAACATTTAGCGTTTGATTTCTTTTGTTGCATCTAAATTAAAATCCTAGAGATGAACAGTTTGACAGACATGCATTTGTAATGTTGCATCAACTCAGCGAAAGGTAACATTTTAACATGATGTGCAGTGATTGAAAAATTAAGGAAACTGGGCAGGTGGAGGACAAAAAAGTGACTTATCTAAAAAAAAAAACCCCAATACTGTACCGCAAATTATTTGGAAGCATCTGGATGTCATGCCCTTAAGAAATAGGAAAAAGACTTGACACAGGACCGGAAAGATGAATCTAATCCTTTGGTTGATTTAGAGTTGGTCTCCATGGAAGCATGGCTTTTAACAAACAATTGTTAAGGAAGGGAAACAGGGAGAAAAAGCTGAGGTGTACCAAAGGACACAAGAACTGGACTGAAAATCAGTTGCAACAGGTTTTATGAAGTGATGAATCTTCCCCAGAGCCCGGACCTCAACCTTAATTAAACAGTGTGAGGTGGTCTTGACAGCCAACATCCAAAGAGCTTTGGAAAATCCTTCAAGACACCTTGAGAACTATTCGTGAAGACAAAGAAATTACAAAGAAGCTTGTCTAAGAGGGTTCAGACTGAGTTGAAGAATACACTACTCGCAAAAGTTAGGTACAGAAAATGTAAAAAGTTGATGCTACATTGATACTATATCATGAATGTAGGACATGTGAGTAGAATCATGTGATGATAAATCCTTCATCTAAAATAATTTACTGAAACAAAACCTAACAGCAGTGGTGGATGTACTTCAATGTGAAAAGTCCATGTATCATTAACTTGTCATGTGTTCGGTGTCGTCTTGGTCTAATGATGTCTAAATGTGAACCGGATGATGAGGTGGACTGTTCAGATGCAAGCTGTCATTGAACCCGAACATTTAGTGATCCGTTCACGGTTCACACTTGTTTTTAGGGTTTTTTGTAGTTAATCATCTTGTTGGAGAACAGCATGTTATGAAAGGAGGACATAAACATTGAAAAGTTGTAAAAAAAAAAAAAAAAAGTTATAGAAAACATTTACCTTTAAATTTTACCTATAAATGTAGCAAAGTTCTGATGAAGACAAATTAGTACTTTTTAGCTGGATGTGTAAGTGAATTATTATCTTGTCGGTCTGTACTCAGAGACATGCTTATTTTTAGAGGGTTTGGGTAATTGGGAAGCTGGTGAATGCGGCATTTGTTGGGTCTTTGAACTACAGGCTGACAAGCCGGATTTATGTATTCTTTCTAATTGCATAATCATACAAATGTTCTCTCATTTTACAGATGTTCATCAGAGAAGGCCAAGGCCGTAGCTCTGAGTTTCCTGCCTATTTTCACATGGCTACCATCCTATCCAGTCAAGCAGTATCTCTTTTCCGATGTGGTCTCAGGGCTCAGCACAGGAGTTGTGCAGCTCCCACAAGGTCAGTACCCTGCAGTCCGTCTGCAGCACCACCGCAGCTGTGAGCTAAGCCGGTCATCTGGAATAATTTGAGGGTTACTAAGTGTGAATGGGCAGCTGTCAACTCCTGAGGGTCTGTTTTTGACTTCATGCTGCCTTTGTTTTGGTATCACTGTGACTCTGACATTGTGATGCAATCACTTGGCTTCTGGGACTGTTTGTTTTTAAATCTGTATTTCTTCTGCTCTACAGGGTTAGCCTATGCTATGCTAGCTGCTGTGCCTCCAGTTTACGGACTGTACTCCTCATTTTACCCTGTAGTGCTGTATACCATCTTTGGTACATCTAGGCACATATCTGTAGGTGAGTTATCTCTTGTTCTTGCATTTGTGCCAGCATTAATTATTGCCAAATTGAACAAAAAAGAAGAGAAAAAAAATCAATATTTTCTGATTGCATTATTTCCCAATGTTTGCATTTCTGCAAGGTCATAACCACAAGTACACATTACAAAAAGTTAACATTTTGCATCAATCATTCTTTAAATTTAAGGTCGAGTTTAACCTTATTCTTGGAGCATATTTAAAGGCAACAATTTTTTACAAACAAAACTCTTCAATGTCAAATGAAATTTCTAACTTAAAAAACAAGCCAATTTAAGGTTGTGGTCTGTGGTTTTGGAAATAATTCTGGTTCACTATTGTAGGAAAAATCATTTTAGTGGACAAGCTAACAAAAACACGTCAAGAAAGTGCTTCATACCAGCTAGAAAATCTGTGAAAAACGTGATCAGAAAAGATTGACAGAACAGGCAGAAAAATATTAAAATTTCTTATGTGGAAAGAGATTCTGAGAAATTCACTAGCATCTGATCAATCATAACATCCAGGTACATTTCAAACCAAACAACACTGTCGGGCAGAAGCTGATTCACCCAAAGGTCAAAACACTCATAATAAACAAATGGCACAATACCAGAGAGCCGGCCTTACAGGTCAGGATTCAGTGGTTAATCTGTATCTCAAGGATAATGGACACTGTTTTGAGGACAGTAAAGTACATATTTTGGACAGAGAACACAAATGGTTAGAGAGATGCGTGTCCTGTGACTTCTTATTCGCCTATGCACTTTCTTTTCTTGAAATCACTCCAAATCATCTCATGTGGCAGCTGACTTAACAGGCACAATAGAAACCACCTCACACACTCGAAACAAAAGAGCTGATGAAAACAAAGCAGTGATTACACAAACAGGAAGTAGCTGGAAAATGGCGTCTGTCCAAACTTTCCCCCTGATTAGCAACATGGTGAGGAAATGATACTTCACATGAAGACAGTTAGAGGGAATAACTGTGCAGCTGTTCAAGTGCTGGACACCGTGGCCTTTTCACTCAGGAAATATATAGACGCAACGTATTCACTTTAAAGGGCATGACCCCATCGTTCCTCTGGACGTGGTGTGCAGAAGCAAGGATGAAAATAAACGGGGATAAGGTGAAGCCCTTCTCTGGGTTTGTGTAAATGCCAACACTGACGTTACTGAATTAAAAACAAAAAAAGATTTACTGTAACACACCAGGTTTAATTAACTTTTTATGAAAGGGTTATTTGTGTAAATCTTACCCACTATATATGTATTTTTTTTAAAATAATTATAAAAAAAAAGGTGCATGTTTGTGAGAATTAAAATAAGATAAATCCAATTTGTAATGGACCAACAGACCAATTTTGATGTGCAAAAGCATGAAAAAACTTAATACATAGTTTGTTTATCATGTTAAAAAAAAATTTGGGGATACTTGAGGCTTGATATGGACACAGACTAATTAACAGAGTTCAGTGCACATTAGGACAAGCATAAGTTTTGGGATGACTGACCATTTCCTCAATTATATTGTATGAAATCTCTTGGTTGGAAGGAATTTATATTTTTTGGTAGAAGTACAAGTTGGGGAAAATTAGGTGTGTTTTAATAATTAATACTTCCAAAGGCTGCCATGTTTTCCATCTTCTTGTTTTTGATGTTTTATACAGATGATAAGCAAGCCTGCTTTCCATTGCTGTTGAATAAGAAAAGGTTAATGGAGATGGTTCTGACTGGAAAAAGTTCTGCTGATGTGCAAAAGATTTTGCAAGCTCGCTTAAGGCGGTCTTTTCCCATTCCAAAGAAGACTTGATACACGTAAAAGGGGATGGAAACATCTTTGCAAATGTAATCTGTACTGGAAATTATTCAAATAATGTGATTGAATTATTGATAAAGAGCTCTTTCTACATTTTCTTCTTGTGGATGTCCACCACAGTTGTTTGTTTTTTTTTCTTTATATTCTACTGCGCTACAGCCACCAGCTATGTAGCCTGCACTACTCTGGTCACAATATGGAGTTGAGCTAATTAGCTACTAACCAGACATTGGAATCCAGCTGATTTTAAAAATAATAATATTGTCCGGCTCACTTTTGTTTATTTATTTACTTATTTTCAGAAGATATCTTCAGATTTGCTTCACTAGGTAATTACAGCTTGAAGGTAGTCCAAGGGAAACGATAACAACAAGAGCTTAACAGCCTCTAAAACTTGTATAAGCTCTTGTAGGGATTCTATATTAGCCAGTATTTCAACGACTATTGCTCCTGGTGCTTTATAATCCCCATCCCCATGTTGTTCAGTTTGTTAATGATTCTCCTGATTTTGATTAATATTAGTCTTAAATGCAGAATGTGACCTTTTCACACAGTAACCAACAACGGTATCCCGAGCTCGAAACTAGAAACTGATGGCCTCTTGATGGGTCCTATAAAGCCTAAACATCCTCAACCTTTTAAAACAAAAGAGCTGATCTAAATTAAACACTGAATGGACAGAATGAGTGTCAGACCTTTCCACTCGTGGAGTCGCTGTTTTACATCCTTGCACACAGTTTAGGTGCATTCCAGAGTTGGTTATACATAACATTGTGATAATCTGTCAAGCTTGTCATATGAATTATAAAGGTGATCTGCTTGTGTCTGTGACCTGCAGGAACCTTTGCAGTCATAAGTCTGATGATTGGGAGCGTTGTAGTGAGGGAAGCTCCAGATTCCATGTTTGTCCTACCTGCCAATGGCTCCAACCATTCTCAAAGCCTGGATGAGGAGGCTCGTGATGCCAGGAGGGTCCAGGTGGCCGTGGTGCTCACCACCATGGCAGGATTCATTCAGGTCAGTTTGGAAATGTCTGGCTTGTTGTCCCAGACCATGCCATGTTTGTCTAGTGTTTTCTGGATTATCTCCATATTTAAAATTATGTATTATCACCTTTAAGTACACTCTGCATTTCAGGATTTGAATGCAATAGAAAGTTTATCGAGTAATCTTAAATTCTTATTTGTAATAATGTTTTTTCAGCAACCTCGACACCATGACATCATAGTTCCTGGATGTCTTTGTATGGACAAATTCTCCAGGCAGTACACCCCAAGCTAGTGTGCACAATATCCACCACAACCATTTTAAAAGTGGAATTTTTTGCACAACAAAGAAGGAGTGATCCACAACCACTCCTCAGTTTAGGTTTTTTTGGGGGGCATGTCCCTAACCAATGGCCCGGTGACCTTAGGTTCTGGTTGTGTTTTTTTTCTCATAGCCAGGAACACAAGTGTAAAATGTTTGGATATGTTTGCTAAACGTCTGGACAACTGTTTTATTAAGAAAGCTCTATACTGACTGTAGCTAAAAGCCAAGGCTGTTTTAGCTACGACAGTACCTGTATTTGAACCTGAAAACATCTGTGTTGTGTCAGTGTTTGGCATGTAAGATTATTTTAGTACAAACATCATTAATACACTGAGTAAAATGGTATCTAGTGAGGCTAACAGTACTTTGTGTTGACACATTTATTCACTGGAAAACTGAAAGTATCCATTTGTTGCTTCTACAGCTACTCAGGAAAACAGAGTAACTCACACAAGCAGTTATAGTTGGCATTTACCCCCACCCCCCACACACGCACACACATCATACATTGTGTACAAAGAAAAGCAATTAGCAACTTTAGCCTCAAGTAAGTGTGTAAGCATCATTGCCCTTCTTACTATTTGCACCACATGGGCAACATAATGTTGTAATGTTGCTTGGTTGGATGCTTGAAAATTGAGTGTGTTTGTCTAAAGTTTTCCTGTATTTACGAGTTGTGGGAGCTTGCTAAACTGTGACTGAGGTAGTGCACTTTCATGAGGACACTTCCTATAGGAAAAAGCTCGTCCTTGTTGTAAAATAATTACAGTCCAGAGCAATGTTTCTCAATCATGCCCTACATGTTTTAGAGTTAAACCCTACTTAAACACCAGAATTTAAATGAATGGCTCATTAACAGGCTTGCAAGGAAATTTATGAGGAAGTTCATTAATCTGAATCAGGTGTGTGGGAGTAAGAACACGTCTGAGACATGGAGGGCAGTGGGTCCTGAGGACCTGGATTGAGAAACACTGGTCTAGAGGTACCTAAGATCAAGAAAATGATTATGCCAGGTCTGCTTAAACTCTACAGGATGGCTGTTTCTGGTTCCAACAACGTTCCCACATTTTCCCACACTAAAAAAATGACTGTTTACCCAAAGCAGCGGGATGTCTGAATCACTGTTGATGTATCATCTTGATATGAATGTTTTTATTTCAAACAAAACGTCCCTTTTAAATATTTGCTGAACTTCTTCTTCTTTCTTTTTAGATTGTTCTTGGACTTCTTAGGTTTGGCTTTGTGGCAATCTATCTCACAGAGCCTCTGGTGCGAGGCTTCACTACTGCAGCATCCATGCATGTTGTCATCTCCCAACTCAAATATTTACTGGGGGTGAAAACTCAGCGTTTCTCTGGACCCCTGTCTGCTATTAATGTGAGTGCCTAAAGGATTTGGGACTCTTGTACTTCCCAGTTCAGATTATGATTGCAATGTAACCTTATACTGTTATCCCTGTGCCATTACAGAGTGTCAAAGCGGTACTCAGTGAAATCACAAAAACCAATATTACCACTCTTCTCCTGGGCCTTGCATGCCTCATATTCTTATACCTAATCAAAGTCCTTAATGAACGCTACAAGAAGAAGCTTCCGGTTCCCATTCCTGGAGAGATTATTGTGGTTATTGTGTCAACTGGGCTCTCTTACGGTTTATCCTTATCCGATAACTACAAGTTGGATGTAGTTGGGAAGATACCAAAAGGGTAAGCTGGGAGATTTTGGATCTGAATATACTGTAAAAGTGCTGTTTCATACATTTATTACCATTTAGTGGTTTTGGTGTCCTGTTCTCTACATCTGTTTGTAAAGGGAGCTGTCATAACATCTTGGCCCCCCCAAAATATTGACACCCTGGGATGGATGTACTGCAGACGTGTTTTTTTGTGTTCTCAGGCTCCGTGCCCCTGCTGTCCCAGATTTCTCTCTGTTACCCAATTTGATCACAGACTCATTTGCTATAGCTGTTGTAGGATTCTCAATGGGCATCTCGCTTGCCAAGACCTTTGCCCTGAAGCACAGCTACAGCGTGGAAGGTAACCAGGTGAGTGTGGTCCTGGCACAATGAACTAGAGCATGACTCAACATGTTTCCATGCACTTAAGGCCTATAAAGTCTTGAAAAGTATAGAATTTAATTACTATAGAGTTTATTAATGAGGGCTGCATTCCAGTTAGAGACCGTTCTTCTTTTGTGCATGTTGGAAAAAAGTGCAGAAGCTGAATGCAGTTTTATAAAAGAGTCTAAAAGGCAAAACATGACTTTTTTCCTTTATTATGCTGAGGGGAAGTACCAGGAAAAGAGGTCAAATTTATTTTATGTCCTTTTGATCAGAGATATTTTTGCTTTTTTTGTGTTATTCACTTACAGTACCTTCGTTGCACTTTGGTAATAACTGATTTTTATACCTTGCAGTACCTGAAACTACGATTTAATAAGAATAAATTAAATTAATTGAATAAACAAACTAAACTTTTCTACAAATATCTGACTACATAATGGCATTCATGGTCAAAATGTAACACATGTTTACATTTGGATTTCAAAACTATTTATTATCTAAATGTTTGCTAGAAAATATGGGAAAATTTGAGAGTGGGAAAAGTATGAAACTGGAGAATGTGTAGGGACCTTGCATTTGACAAAAAAAAAGAAAAAAAAAAAGCAGTTTTTTTCACTACCAGGGAGGAAAGACAACAACTATGCTCTGCAGGTAGTACTGGGTTATAGTTTCAAAAACAGATTGCTCTGTTAAATAGAGGGGGGGAAATGCGCGCGGGGGGGGGACACACACACACACACAGAAAAATCAGATTTCCTGTGGCCATAATGTGCTGGACAAAGCAGGTTCGCTGGCATGTGTGCGTTGTATGGATTTTAATCAGATTTCTGTGTGAATATGTCAGTTGTTAAGATAAAATAAAATAAAATACAGGAACATTTTTAGAAGGCAAACAGATTAAATCCAAATACTGTAAATAAATTGTCAGATTATTTCATCAGCTAAATTAAACAGCCTTTTGGGTAAGAAGAGTCAAGCAGGATGCTCGTTAGGACACATTCATTTAAAAGCTGGTATAGGTCGATTCATTTAAAAAGAAAAAGAGAGAAAGAAAAGCGATATTAGTCATAATCGGTAGTGAAACTAATAGAACCAATTGATACGGAATGGGTCGGTAGGCTTTTTTTTTTTTTGTGAAAAGCAAGAAATGGGATGGGTACCAGATTATCAGATCTGACCCGTCCTACTTTTTTCTTTATAATTATAAACATTTTCTGAAAGGTAATTGTTTTGTATGTTGTTGATTCGATTTTGTTTTTCTAGTTGTGAAATAAAGTGCATGTGCTGCTTTCAGGAGCTGATCGCTCTTGGTCTGTGCAACTTCATCAGTTCTTTCTTTCACACATTTGCCATCACATGCTCGATGTCAAGGAGTTTGGTGCAGGAGAGCACAGGAGGAAAAACGCAGGTGAGACGCATTCAGTTTCACTAGAGGAGTGACACTCTCTCACTGGACTAAATTGGTATTGTAAAACCATAATTGGAGATAATGTTTACACGGTTAGTTGTCTTTGTGTGTATGTTCAGATCGCAGGGCTCCTGGGATCTCTTGTCGTGCTGCTGGTGGTGGTTGCCATCGGTTTTGTCTTCCAGCCACTACCTCAGGTGAGCCAAGCAGCAGAGCCATCTCAGAGCTTCCAGTTCTCCACCTGGTAGCTGAACTAATTTCTGTTGTCATGCATCACTTTGCTGCTCTGTTGTTTCCCAGACCGCCCTGGCAGCCATCATTATGGTTAATTTGATCGGGATGTTCAAGCAGTTCAGGGATATTCCCGGTCTGTGGAGGACCAGCAAAATCGAACTGGTCGGTTGCCTTTTGTTTTTGTGTTTTAGGCTGAAAATTTTATTTTACTGCTACTGGAGACAAATATAAGGTGATGAAACTCCTATCAGGTGCTGCAGCTGAACAAGATTTTTCCTTTTTGGAAGAGGAAGCGTGGATGTTGCTTTTAGCATGCAGACATGACTTTTGTCTTTTTTTTTTTTTTTTTTTCTCAGGCCATCTGGTTGGTTTCCTTTGTAGCATCTGTGCTGTTGGGTCTGGATTACGGCCTCCTGGTAGCCATCATGTTTGCCTTATTAACAGTCATCTACAGGACACAAAGGTACAGCTAACAGGAAAATCTTAAGTTAACAAATACCACATATCTTACAATAATAACACTACAGTAGGAGCAGGTTTCAATAGTTCTCCAAGCTAATAATCTGAAGAAACGCAATTACTCTTCTGGTCTTTCAGCCCCAAAAGCTCCCTCCTGGGCTACGTTCCCAACACCGGGTTGTACTATGATGTGGATAAATATGAAGAGGTGAGTGTTTAAGAGAGAACTTCACCATGGCTGTTTGTCTGAAACCCTTAATGTTTTTTTTTTTTGCCTTGTTCCCAGGCGTCAGAGTACGAGGGGATTAAGATTTTCCACTCCAACTCCTCAATCTACTTTGCCAACAGTGACCTTTATGTGAACACTCTAATAGAGAAGGTAATCCCCGCTGCTATGTTGGCGAATGTGTACATTTGTTAGCTAAAAGAAACTTTCTATCTGTGCTGTACTTTAAATCAGGATGTGATGTGTGCGGTGAACCCTGCAGCTGCTGTTATCTGGATTTTTGAACAGTGTGAAGTAGATTGAACATGATGTGTTTGAGATTAGCCACAAGAAAGACCCCCCCCCCCCATTTTTATTTTATTCACAGCTTTCAGAAACCTACAAGTTAGGATGCATGAAATTTTATTGTCCTTTTAAGATCTATTCTATGTAACTATGTATTTGCTGCTTTTTATTATATCTTTACAGACAGGAGTAAATCCCGAACAGTTAAAAGCAGCTCGGAAAGCCCACAAAAAGAGGCAGAAGGCAAACAGCAACCACAGCTCTCCTCTAAAGATCTGTGCCAAGGTGATCTTCCTTTTCCTTCTTTCCCTTCCTGTTTCCTTATAATCTGCTAACAGGGTGTGTCCCAATTCAGGGTCTGCACACCTCGAAGTGCGCAGATAACCTACACTATTGAGTGTGCTCTGTAGTCTACACACTTCGAAGTCTGCTTACGTTCGTGAAATGGGACAGCCTACCGAGCCAACAAGAGTTTCCCATAGCAACAACACAGGACGTTGAATCAGTTAAACCTCTGAAGTTACTCAAGACACTTCAGTGGACGCTGAGCACCGACCGGCAACACCTACAGAAAAAGAAAAAAACAAAACACGGTCTGAGGTCTGTTGTTTTCCAGCCGGTACACAATTCATTAGCCCCTTAAAAATCCGCTAATATCATATATTACCGATTTTTAATGTCATTATTTAACAAACATGCTTTTAATGTACTTGGTTTTACAACATTTCTGCTAAAGTGTAGTAAAAAATTACAAAACTTTATTGAAATCTAAAAAGTATTTTTCTAAACTCAGTTGCTGATTTGCCACCGTCTTGTGTGCAATGAATTCTGGGAGAAAAGAGGCCACGCAGGATTCATTACCAGTATCCTTGTGAGGATTCGGAGGGTCCTTCAAATTCTGTGGATTGGGACAGTACTTTGCGCACCGTGATGAAGCATGTGGCCAACGAATCCGCACTTCGAAGTGTGCAGACCCTGTATTGGGACACACCTACTGGCAGCTTTGTTGACTATAAATATGGAGCACGCTGTACTTTGTTTTCTTTTTCCCCCTCTCATGTATGGGCTTGTTTGAAATGTTGCAGTGACTGAAAATCTTGTTTTCCAGACTGAGGGGATGTCTGGCCCTGAAACTTGCTTCTCAGTGCTTCTCAAAACTTTGTGCCCCTTGGAAAAAAAAGATCAGTGTTTGATATTCACTTGTAGAAAGGCTTAGCCACACTTAAAGTTCATATTTGTGGATGGTGAGAATTTGTGAAGACTCTATATCTTTTCATTATTGGTTTTGACTGCATGGCCTTAGTATTGTTGATATGATTAATACCTTTCTTCATACTGGCACAGTTCCCAGCTTCTTTAAACAAGATGTTGTCAAGCTGATCGTAATGAAACCACATATCATAGCAGAACATCATCATATTTAGGAGAAAAATAATATTAGGACACTTTGCAATCTAGATTTTGCAAATTCCACTCCTCTAAAACTATGTTACTTAAGTTTCTAATGATCTTTCGATTGCAGCGGACTCTGGAGAGGACGCAATTTTAGTTTTATTTTATCTTTCCTCTGCATTTGATGTTGTAGAATGATAAACAGGCTTAATGTTTTTCAGCCTTGTGCCTATTTTTAGGCTCTGTAGCTCCAAACTTTTATCAAACCTTAGTGCAATATGTGAATATAAACTCTGCAAAAGCCGAGCCTGATAAAAGCAGAACAAAATTAAAGATGTTTTAGTACAGACAGTTCAGGTGAGGTCTCCTCTCCTTAATTGTCATTTAGGCAGTTTGTTCTAAATGTCTAGTTTGGGATTACTGTTGTTATTTTAAATTATTTGTGTCATAATTTAATAAGATAATTATTTATTATTTATAATAATAATATAATTAATATATATAATTATTATTTATTTATATTTCTTTAATAACCTATATTTTTGTGTTTTTTTTTTTTTTACTCAAATGTTACCATAAGTTTTTCCTTGTGGAGTTCCTCAGGGCCATGTTTTGGATCCACTTCTCTTTTTTTTTATTTAAACTAAACTGCCAGGCTGAATTATTAGATTACAGTAATATTTCCTAACAGCTTTATGCTGATGACAGTTCTTTTAGAGCCTGAGTTTAACAAATAATTGAGTTTAAGTGATTGCCTGACAGAAATTAAAAAAAAAGAAAAATGGTTGAATGACACTGGTATCAGAAATGTGTGTCACCTTTTGACAATTCAATGTCCTTTAAGCATCACCACAAACAGCTGGTTCAAAACTATTTTATCATTAAGAAATACTTCCAAAACTGACATTATTGGTGTCGAAGGTTAAACTAGAGGTGATTATTAATGCTTCCATTTCTTCTTGTTTGGATTATTGTAATGGTCTTTTTAACAAATCAGCTTTGGATCACCTTCAGACTCTGCTGAAAATAGTTGAAACATTTTTATAGAGCTAAGCTTTTAACTAACTTGCTGTTTGTATTTTTTATTATTATTATAATTATTACATGTTATATTCTAATTTATTGTCCTGCTATAAAGGTCCTTGTGATTCTTACTTACTAAACCATTTCTGATTGGTTCTAGTACCAGGACGAGACTGTGACCCATGAGATTTTGCCTCGGAGCTATGAGACACGGGACCGGAGGAACGGCCAGTTGGATGACAAACGCAGTGAAGCCTCTGAGGAGGCCGTCTTTCTCGAGCCCTTTGGCACCGTCCACTCCATCATCCTGGATTGGACTAATGCCAGCTTCATCGACTCCGTAGGAGCCAAAGCCATCAAACAGGTTTCCTTTCTTTTTTAGTATAGACTACGTTCTGGATGACTTGAACACATTTAATATTTTGTTTTGTTTGCCTGTGCAGATTATTAAGGAATATGCTGCAGTGGATGTTAAGGTTGTCATAGCCGGTTGCAACAGTAAGTAATTATTTAATAATCGAAACAAATGGAAGTTTTCAATTTTAATATTAATCTCGTCTCATTTCGTCAAGGAAACCTGTTGGATGAGCTGGACATGTTACGGTTCTTCACCGGGGACATGACTGCAGATGTGGTGTTCCCCACTGTCCATGATGCAGTACTACACTGTCACTCAAATTCCAGCCCACCTACTGATCTGGATGCAACAACCTGACTGGGGGGGGGGGCTCCTGTAAACGGAAGACAATCATGGGAGAGACGTTCAGACCCGGACAACAGATCTGAGGGATGCCCCCAGCTGACCACAGGTCTCTGATATACAGCATCACAGCAGAGGAACTGAAGAGTATTTTTTTATTTTCTTTTAAAAGGGTCTCAAGATTCTCATAAAATTTAGTGTTTAAACGAGCAAGTAAATTGTGCGTTATGACCCTCCTTTAAAAAAAAAGTTTCCAGCTGACATTCCAAAAGCCTTGCTCCTTTGCATCTTTTCTAGTAGTCCACACAAAGACAGGAGTATTCAAAGTTGCACTTTTTGCTGAAGTTCTTCAGACTTGCTGCTGCAGCTCTTGTCTAAATGACGATGCCAGAATCATCTGGAAGAATCCAGTTTGTGGTTTAAATGTGAAACCGACTAATTTTCACGTTGGTACCTAATGTCTGTTATGAAGAATCTATGTTATGGTGAATATGAGTGTTATAGTTTTAGCTGATTCCATGTAATTATTTAAGTTATCAGATAGATTTGTTAACTGGAGACTGTTTTCCTGAGCCAGTGGTGGTTTCAGGTCTTGGTTTTAATGGAGTTGGTCAATGAATTAACAAAGTGAACATTTAAGTTTTTGTTTCATTTTAGAAAATTTCACTACTTTTCACTACAAGTTCTCAAGAGATAGGAATTACCAACGAGCTACACAAATATCTAAATTCTGTTACCACCTGTTCACTATTTTAAAGTAATACTTCTTTTTTTTTTTGTCTAAAAATGGGAGTTGACTCGAATGTCCAAACTAGTCAATGCTGTTACTGAATATCACAAGATGCCTTTTAAAGTTTCCATGTGTTTGATGTTGAAAAGTTATAATTCAATGAGACTTAAATCTGAAATAAACTTTATTAAGCAGATTACAGGGACAACCAAAATACTTTTTTTCTTTTTTTTTTAACTCGTGGTTTCTTTTGACAGTGACAACCCAAGTCAAACACAAAAACTCTTAGTTGTAGGTCATGTATCTGGGGGTGGCGCTGAATTTGGCATAGGATTTAATGACTTTGTTTACAGCCTCCAGGAAGTCTTTCTCCGTGGCGATCTTCCTGCGAGCTCTGATTGCAAACATTCCTGCCTCTGTGCACACACTGCGGATCTCAGCCCCTGGTGGGAAACACCAATTAATTTCACACCAAAAACATTGACTTTAAGTGCATTTGTCTTCTGTTAATCTTTTAAATTAATACTTTTTAAAGATAAATCGTCAATCTAATAAGACCAACCAGAACCCTGAAGACACCACATAAAGCCCCAAACTCTTATTAGTACTGGCCCCTGCCTGTTCAGGATAAATGGTTTTCATTCCAGAGAAGCAGAATGCCATGACACTGCCCCCTTGTGGCCACAGATGGATACTACACATTGAAGGCATTGATTGAATGAAGTGAGTTTGTTGCTGTGCGAGTTTTACCAGTGCTGTTGGGACAAAGACGAGCCAAGAGCTCAAAGCGAATGTCTCTCTCCACACTCATAGATCGAGCATGAATCTTAAATATGTGGGTGCGGCCCTGCAACACAAAACAAGGGTATTGTCATGAAAGAAAGGTGTGAGAATCTAAAACTATTACTGAAAAGGTAACTAAAGTATGGGGTGTCCAAAGTCGGTATTCAAGGGCCGCTGTCCTGCACATTTTGGAGGTTTCCTGCTGCAGCACACCTTAATCAGATTAATGGGTCAACATGCTTGGGCAGAACTTGACAAGATGTTGAGCAGAGTCATTTAATTTGAATCAGGTGTGTAGGATCAAGGAGACATCTAAAATCTGCAGGATTGCGGCCCTCGGAGCTGAACACCCCTGAAATAAAGAATGCTTTCATTCAATAAGATGAGGAGGGAATAACTTGGTTTTATGACTTATGGCAATTTTAATGTGTTAGAAACTCACCTCCAGGTCAGGCAGGCTGAACTCAATCTTCCTATCCAGACGTCCTGGTCTCATCAGGGCTGGGTCCAGTGTGTCCGGCCTGTTGGTGGCCATCAGCACTTTGATGTTGCCTCGAGGGTCGAAGCCATCCAGCTGGTTGATGAGCTCCAGCATGGTCCTCTGCACCTCGTTGTCTCCGCCAGCACCGTCATCAAAACGGGCACCTGAGAGGTTTAAGAGAGAGATCCTGAATTTTCAAAGGGACCAGAATAGCTTAAATTGCACTAATAACAAATACATATTTTCACTTGAAAGTTGTTTATTTTAACAAATTTATTAAATATAAAAGTTCAGACACTAATTTAAAAAATATTTATTTTCAGTGTCTTCACAGGAAGCAACCTAGGGTTAGGTGTCTTGCCCAAGGACACTTCGACATGTAGTCAGGGAAAGCCTGCAATCGATCCAACAACCTTCCAGTTTAAAGACCATAGCTGTACTGGCTGTAGCTCAGCTCTTCCTGAGCTACAGCGACCAAAATAGTAGACCACAATACACACGATGAACATCAGAGAAAGCCTTACCCCCAATCGCATCAATTTCATCAAAGAAGATCAGGCAGGCCTTCTTGGTTCTGGCCATTTCAAACAGCTCACGCACCATCCTTGCTCCCTGTAAACAAGAACACAAAACGGTAAAATGTGAATGCTGGTGACACAATCTAAACTCCCAACTATTCCTTTCAGTGGTGAACTTACCTCTCCCACGTATTTCTGCACTAGCTCAGAACCAATGACTCTGATGAAGCAGGCGTCTGTTCGGTTGGCAACAGCTCGAGCACACAGGGTCTTTCCAGTGCCAGGGGGCCCAAACAGCAGCACACCTTTAGGGGGCTCGATACCCAGATTGACAAACCTCTCAGGCTGGTGACAAGAGGACAGAGACAAGTGATCAGTCAAGATGGAGTCTCCACCTTAAGGAATGACAAGATGTGCTTTTTCGTGTTTAGGTAAATTTTAGTACTTGTGAACACTCACATGGAGAAGAGGAGTTTCAACCACTTCTCTCAGCTTCTCAATCTGCTCCTTACATCCACCAACATCACTGTATGTCACATCAGGCTTCTCCTCAACCTATAGTATCACATGTGGACCACAGTCATAATGAGGCAGACATTTTTATTTTCCAAATGGCTTAAAAATAAAACTGATAAAATTTTAACCCTTTTCCTCATAAAATACATGTTTTCATACTAACATGTTTGTGAAGTGTAACTAATTGAAACATACACTTTGTCTTTATAAAAGATTAAAACATTCATACCTGCATCATAGTAACAGTGGGATCAATCTTTGGAGGCAGAGGGATGTGGATCTGATACTTGTTCCTGTCAACCCTGGACAAACAAAAAGGAAACTACATTTAACAGACTGTGCTGTAAGATATTTGAATTTTTTTTTTTTTAAATGATAGGAGTAACGTTTAAATAAGATCTGCCTCACCCAACTCTCATGCCCTCTTCAATGTCAGTCGGAGCCACTTGGTCACTCAGGTCCACCACAAACTTAGCAAACTGTTTAACATTAATTATATATTTTGGGTCTTCCGAGTCTGCATTGATGATCTTTGTGCATCTGTTTGATTGATAGTGAAAGTACATAATTAAAAATCTGTAGAAAATTTTAACAATGAATTACTTTATACACGAGATATTCAGTAGCTAATGTTAATAAATTCAGATTAAATAATGTGCCTCTATATCAGAAATAGAAACCTGGAAATATACTAAACAAAAATAGTCATGGAAGGATTTTTGCTTTACCTTGCTACCTGCAATGGCTGTTCACTCTGCAGGGTCTGCTTGTCAGCAGCCAAGTCCCAGAGCGCTGGTGGAGCCAGGCCCGTGTCTGACTCCTTGATCCCTGTTCAAGTCAAAAGAACAAAACCTTGCACACAAACTTTTCTAATTCACTGAATTTACTTCAGCATCTTTTCCACTTCTTTGTTGTTGTGTACGTGTGTTTCTGGTTCATCACCAACCTGTCAGCTCGTTGATCTTTTTGAGAAGCTGCTGAATATCATCTTCCACTTGTTTGATCTGTCTAGAGTAGGTGCTTTGACCCTGAGGAACAAGGATACAAATAGATACGACTCATCACGTAAGTGCAAATGTTAAAAATCCCAGGGTAGTCATAAATTAATTAAGTTTTCTGGGGAAATACTTACGTATGTTTTGAGTAGAGCTATGTCTCCTTCATCCAAAGCTGTGATGAAAATAAAAACAACTGAGTTTGCATCGGACAGCATCGCTGGGCCGCTAACACCGAAGCCAAGTTGACTATACAAAGCACCGCAGATAATGCTGGTATAGTTAATACTACTTTTTTCATCCCCAAATATATTTCTTGCGTTTATATAATGACATAAATTCTATAAGCAAATGACTAAGATGTAATAATTAGTAAACGACCTGCGCTAACGTTAGCATCCGTTTAGCTAGCTAATATCGACCTTTTTCTTTCAGCAGCTATTATTGTTTTCAAAATATATATATTCATGGTTAACCTCTGATAGGTGCGTCATCCTTTTCCCCTTCCTTTAACTTCCTTTGATCGTCTCCCAAATAGTCCGGCATCCTTAATGTGAGATCCAACTGTTATCTTACGAAAAAACTGCGCTGCTTCAGCAGCTAAATCTTACAATTACACAGCAGCTTTAGTGTTCCGCCACTATGCGCCACTTACCGGAAATACAAGTCGGAATTGTATTGAGGATGTACGGCTTATGAAATATTCTTTTAAGGGAAAAAATATATTTTAAAACAAAATTATCATATTAAATAATAGTTAAATTACTATATTTCAAGTAATAGTTTGAATTTATGAAAGTAATTTTGGGACTTACAAATCAATGCACTGCGGAACTACAAATTAGGCACCAATATGACAACACGGAGTTGGTTTGTATACGCACTGCACAGCCCGTTCTCGGATTGGCACTTGCAAAGGGAGGCCCATGTGGTGCATTAACCAGCGAGCCACAAACTCTAGCACTTTAGAAAGCTTTCACTTAAAAATCTGGGTGTGAATGTTTTCAAAAGCCATTTTTCCATAATGTTGTTAGAAGCAAAGGACGGCGAAGAGACGGTCGTCTTCAAAGCGTCTACCGGTAAGCAGTGACAGTGACCACAGGAAGAGAGCTAGCTAAGCTACTGATATTACAGTGTTGCTGTACTTGTTAGCATTCGTCTAAAAATAAATAAAGACAAAAATAACCACGCGAAGACTATTGATTAATTTGAAGACTGAACGATATAATTTAACCTCAATACCTTGTCTTATATTTTACTCTACTCAGATTAGTGTTTGGTGTGTTGCATAATGTCACCGAGTGGGTGCCCACTCGTGGTTGCTGCAGTTATATATTGATACTCCTGACTTAAGCTGCACAGACTAGTTGGCAGCACTTAATATTAATACACTTATTTGGCATTTTACACTCTTATTATGCCTTTGCGCGTCAGAACACTGGTGTCTGAGCACCTGTTGTATCCTCTGATAATCTGGCCTTTCACTATTTCCTCTCAATACAGAAACGGGTGCTTCCAGTGTATGTATGGGCACCTTTTGAGCCGATTAGAAAGGATATAGTTTATCCATTTATCTGCATTATACACCTTACCGCACATCTTGGTTGGAACTCAAATAAATGGATAAATTTGGAGACGTTCTTTTTTTTTTTTTTTTTTACAAAGCCAAAATTGTTGGTAAAGAACGTTGAAATTGGCATTTCTTTATTATTTAGGATTAATTTTACTCCTCCTGTCCACAATTGATGTGCAACACCCTGCTGTGTCTTCATAACTTCTCTGCACCCCCACAGCATCGGTTCAGGTTCAGGTGGAACCGGTGGGTCGATGGTTCGAAGCGTATGTGAGGAGGAGAAACAGGAATGTGTCTGCCTCATTTCAAGAGCTGGAGGAAGAGGAGGTGTCCTCAGAGGAGTCGGAGGATGAGGAGTTTCAGCTTGAGGAGCACCCTGTGCTCCGAACACTTGACCCTAAAGACTGGAAGGTACCTGATAGATGTGTCTGAGTAGCCTGTCAAAGCTCAGCTTTTTAACGTCTTTATCTGTGTTAATTCTTATTCAGCATTTGGCACAGTTTCAGCTGTTAGTCATGTCAGACACAGGGAACAGAAAGTAACTGAAAGCAAGTTATTAAACATTACAGTGTAAATAACGAAACTGTAACTGTTTTAATATTTAACCCAATCTTAGATGTCATCTGTGTATAAATAATGAATAAAAGTAATCCTAAATGAAGATTTTATTTAGCTTCTAAACATTATTAAAGTTGGAATTTATTACATGCTATTAAATGTGTTATAAAACAGCAGTAGTTAAAAAATGTTTTAATTTGAAAGCAGATCTTTGGATTCTAGCAAAAGGATTTTAAAAGCTTTTTTCTCTTATTTTTAGATTATCTGCAGGTTTGTGATGCATCAGGGCAGTAATTTGATGGCCAAGGGAGAGCATACACAGATGACACTGATCCCTAAAGGAAGCTATAATAGTCTTCTAGCACTTGTACACCAAGCTTACAATCAGCAGTCTGGTACACCAACACAGTAGAAGCGAAGACTCGTTTTAAAAGTATAAAAGTATTCATTACTAAAAGAAATCACAATAAAAAGAAAGTGCCTCAAAACCTAAAAGATAATAAAAGCTGCATGCCGCTCCGGGTTTTTTCTCGGCCCGCCGATTACCAACAGGGTGCCTTTTGTCATGCCTCCTGCAGGACTCTTCCCACTGCAGTCCAATCCTTACTCCCATTGCCCGGCGTACTGCGCCCTTCGCACTGCAGTCCAATCCATAATTCCGTTCCAGGACATCCGCGCCGCCGCTGTCATAGGAAAATAAAGAAGTGAATGCCCTGTTAACCGCAACCTCAAGCCAACCTGGCCTCCAAATTTGGTCACTTTCCTTTCAGTGACAATCTACGAGCCCATCAGTTCCATGCCGTCACTGCTGCTGCTCCGCTGTTACTGAGGCCAGATACCCTAAACATACAGGAAAAGAATAAAGTTAGCATACACTCGGGTCATGTGAGCAGACCACACACCTGCACTCCAAGCGAGGCATGAGCACTTTCCTTCCTGTATGAAATTGTGAACGTTGATTTAACGGAATCCAGATGTCACAACGCCACTTTAGCCAAGGGTTGATCGGCGTCTTGGAACGGATACGACCATGGCCCGAGAGACAGCAGCCACAGCGAGCGGGGGTGGCCATGACCCTCTCACTCGGACCTGGCGTCCACCTGTCCTCCGTCTTATTGTGTCCTTTCCCTCATGCCTGCCTCACTTGCTTGGTACTTAGTGTCTTATTTAAGGGGGGAGACAACCGGTGACTGCAATCAAATGCCTCAGGTGCGTTCCATCTGCAGTGTGTGCCTTTGTTTAGAGTCCATGGTCAGGTAACCATCCGAGTCCCACAACAGACAACAAAATGCACAGCCAATAAATTAAAACATGGGGCCCCCTGACCACACTGTAAAAACAAGGCAATACTTTGCATCTGGTGACAATAGTTCTTCATGTCTCTCGTCAGAATCAAGATCATTATGCTGTACTCGGTCTCCCACACTTGAGGTACAAAGCAACACAGAAACAGATCAAAGCTGCCCGTAAGTTGGTCTCCTCATCTTCTGTTGATTCAGTTCCCTGATTAGCTGGAAAATGTTGGCTTGATGGTTCTCTCTTCCTTTTACCTGCAGACAAAGCAATCGTGCTGAAGCACCATCCTGACAAAAGAAAAGCTGCAGGAGAGCAGATTGTCGAAGGAGACAACGACTACTTCACATGTATCACTAAAGGTAACCCACTCTGCCATTACTGACTGCACATCTAGGATATCCTGGACTGGGAGTCACCGTGTTCTCATTGTACTTGTTTGGCTATCAGCTATAGAAATCCTGTCCGACCCTGTAAAGAGGAGAGCCTTTGACAGCGTAGATCCGACCTTTGACAACACAGTGCCCACCAAGGGTGAAGGCAAAGAAAATTTTTTCGAAGTGTTTTTTCCTGTTTTTGAGAGAAATGCCAGATGGTCATCCAAAAAGCACGTACCCAAACTAGGAACCTTGGAGTCGTCTTTTGAAGAGGTGGACAGTTTTTACTCTTTTTGGTAAGTACAGAAATACTTGTTACTGGATTTTTCAAGCTAGACTTGATACTTAAAATAGAAAACAAGCCAAAAAAGGAGACAAAATATTTAGTTTTTTTTTTGTGTGCTAAAGGTACAACTTTGACTCATGGAGGGAATTTTCATATCTGGATGAAGAGGAAAAGGAAAAAGCTGAATGGTAAGGGGATACTATTCTCTGCACTGGAATACACTTGCAGGTTTTGTGTAGTAGCCTCCATTTAACTTGAATTAACTTTTTTCCTCTGCAGTCGGGATGAAAGAAGATGGATTGAAAAGCAAAACCGAGCTTCCAGAGCTCAGAGGAAGAAGGAGGAGATGAACAGAATACGCACACTAGTTGGTACAGACTCAGGTTTCATTAAACACCTGGGCAGCATCATCAAGCTGCACAGGGCCTTAAAATATGCACTAAAAACCTCCATGTATATGTGACTGATTGGCATTGCTTCACTGCAGATACGGCCTACAGCTGTGACCCTAGAATAAAGAAATTCAAAGAAGAAGAGAAAGCAAAGAAAGAGTCTGAGAAGAAAGCCAAAGCTGAAGCTAAGAAGAGGGAGCAGGAGGAGAAGGAGAAAGTTAGTGTCTGTTTGTTCAAGATATTGTTTACCAACTAAGAAAAACTGATGACAGATGATTTTGTTCCTCGCGTAGGCACGACAAGCAGAGCTGGATGAGGCACGTTTGGCAAAGGAGAAAGAGGACGAGGAGGCTAGGCAGGTAGCCCAGCAGGCAAAGAAAGAAAAGGATATCCAGAAGAAGGCGATTAAGAAGGAGAGGCAGAAACTCAGAACCACCTGCAAGGTTTTAACTCCTGTCTTTGACATGTTGTCTCAGGGTGATAAATGTTGATCACACTGAGCTCACCAAGTATTTTTAAGATGCGTGTTTGCTTCAGCTCTTCAGGATTTATTTATCCTGCTTCCACAGAAATGGAATTACTTTGCCAACAATGAAGCTGACAGTGTGAAAATGATGGAAGAGGTGGAGAAACTCTGCGACCGCCTCGAACTGACAAGGTTTAAAGATCATTTCTAATTAATTTTAGTGATTATTATAACGACTGAAGACACATTTCTGTACATATGGACCACAAACACAGAGCTGGTGTGCATGCAAACAAGATGATGCAATTGCATAACTACGTCTCTTCCTATTTATACAAATGATAGAAATCCAAGTTTTGTTGTACCTTTTGGAAATGAGATATGGGATGTGACAGGATTTCTGTTTTCAGTCTGCAGTCCCTGAATGAAATCCTGGCCTCAGGCTCTGAAGAGGAGAGCAAAGCAGCAGTTGAGCAGCAGGTAAAAATGTGATTCTTCAGAAGCTCACCAGCATCCTCGATACATTTGTCCA
The DNA here is from genome assembly GCA_037177495.1 of Rhadinocentrus ornatus. Taxonomy (NCBI): domain Eukaryota; kingdom Metazoa; phylum Chordata; class Actinopteri; order Atheriniformes; family Melanotaeniidae; genus Rhadinocentrus; species Rhadinocentrus ornatus. The sequence goes on from JBAMHW010000026.1 coordinate 9,216,795, forward strand.
AATTCACAAACATTACATATTTTTATCTCCCATCCAGGTGCAGGAAGTGAACACCCAGCTGCAGAAGGAGAAGGAAGCTGAGGTTCAAGCCAGGCAGGCTGCCCGCAGTGCCGAGCAGGCCAGCGGAGGAGGAGTTGGTGGTGGGGGGAAAGGCTGGAGCGAGGACGACCTGCAGCTGCTCATCAAAGCAGTCAACCTGTTTCCTGCTGGAACCAACGCCAGGTAGTCATCTGCTTCAAAAGCTTGCATGATACACCGCAGTGGTGCAATATTTTTTGTGTTAAAATTCCTCAGGAGACAGATTGAGGCTTCTTTATTTGCTTTTATGTGGAAGGAACTTGTTTTCGTGTTTTTATCGCAGATGGGAAGTTATTGCCAATTACATGAACTTGCACTCCATCAGCGGCTTGAAGAGGACAGCCAAAGATGTCATCAACAAAGCCAAGAATCTACAAAGACTTGGTACGATGACATGGACTCATTTCTTTGTTAAATAGCTGTTTGAAAAAAAAAAGTGGTACTTGTAGATTTCCTTTTTAAATATACTGCTGCTTGTAAAGCAGGCTACCAATATTCCTTCAGACTCGGATTTATAAAATGTTTTCCAGTCTCTCTAGAAACTTGACTTCAGGTTGGTGAGATTTATTTTTTTAAAGTCTAACACGTTCAGTCCTGTTCCCCTCATGTCATCAGATCCCCTACAGAAAGATGAGATTAACAGAAAAGCCTTTGAGAAGTTCAAGAAGGAACACACTTCAGTGCCGCCCTCCATAGACAACGCGATGCCCTCAGAGCGATTTGACGGTGAGTGCATTTAGACAGTTTCTCTGTGTAGCTTTGCAGGAAAAGTGAAACGTTTGCTGTGCAGAATTGTACAGTAAATTATTCACCATTTACATTTAAAAAATGTTGCTATCAAGCAGCTCAAGTAAAGATCAAAGGATCAGGACAGTCTGGGGTTTTATTTCAGACAGGTCTCAACCTTTGCTTTAGACAAATCTGATAAAAAATCCTGATGTTTTCATTGGCTAGGCCAGTCAGTTACTGAAATCAGCGTTTGCTAATTTTACTATATCTGGTCCTCCAGCTTCTGGTAATGAAGCTGCTCCCTGGACTACAGAGGAACAGAAACTTCTGGAACAAGCCTTGAAAACCTACCCAGTCAGCACACCTGAGAGGTGGGAGAAGATAGCTGCCGCTGTCCCCGGACGAAGCAAGAAAGACTGTATGAAGCGGTACAAGGTATGAAGATTTATTTTTACTTGCAACTTATAATGTATATCTAGCTGCAACTTATAATGTATATCTAGCTAAAACTGAAGTTCTTTATTTAGGATGAAGTGCCCTTTTAATAGTTTATATTCAGGATCTAACACATTTTCCCTGTTTGTTTGACAGGAACTGGTGGAGATGGTTAAAGCCAAGAAAGCTGCTCAGGAACAAGTGGCAGCCAAGAAAAAATGACAAGAACCACAAATGATAATAGAATCTGTTATTTTAATGTTATTGTGTCCTTTTATTTTATAATAAAAAATGATAACTAAAGGCAAGACTTAAATAACTTTTCTGTTTTTATGCTGTATAGGTGATGGTTCCTCAGTGGTTCTGCTCAGGTTTTTATCCAGAACATCCCGCTGCGGATCTGGTTGTAGTCTGGCAGCTGTTCAATTGGACCTAAAAAGAAATGTATTGAAAATCACTGCTAATTGATGTTTTTGTAGCTCCAGGCATCAGTTTTAAAGCAAAGGCAATAAAAATCTGATGCAGCTCTTAAACTTTAGATGCTAAAATGTTTAAAATCCGCTCACAACAAATACAAATATACAGGTAAACATAAAAATGACTACTTTAAGTTAAACTTTAAGCCTGAAACTGAACAGGTATCTATAACGAGACCAGCACATGGCCACAGTGTCTGATCCCAAAAAAATTTAATGTTAGGATGTTTTATTTGCCTTTGGTTAAGGTTACCCACTACTGCTGCAGAATCTTTTATAAAAATATGATTTATCCAGATCAATGAAGACCGCTGATAATTAGACCTTATGGCTTGAGCAGTTCAAAGCTTGACGCCATAAGAAGCAGTTGTCCTTTAAATGCAGAAATATGTGGCCACATGTATTTCTGGGGTTTAGTGTGATGAGTGGTAAGACATTACTACATCCGTAAGAAGTACAATAGGATTTTCCTCAAACAATGAGGTACATTATTACATCCTCCTGTTATAAATCTGTAATAAAAGAGTTCAACGTACCAACTGCTCCAATAGCAGGAGCTCTGTTGTAGATGTATTTGGTGCACACGTCCTTAATGGTGTTTGCATCAATAGCCTGTTAGGAGGTATTACATGTTAGACCGTGCAATCTTCCACTCTGTCTTTACAAGTTTACCAGTTGTGAATTTAAGATGCCAAGTACGATCGAACGTGCAGTAATTCATTTCTGGTCATATTGGAACAGCAAAAATGAGCCACAGTAACATTTTGCTATTTTCTGATAAACTACAAATTAGTTCCCATTTATACTCAAATTATTCTAAAAAGTCTTAACTGTGCCTTTAAGCAGTTTGTTGCTAATCAGAGTACAAGAGTACATTTTCTTTTAATTTCCCAAGAAATGCAACACTGGTTCCTTAAATCAAGCAAACGCGTCCACTCACATCAATCCGGGCCTCCAGTTCGTGCAGAGGAATCCTGCGACTGTAGCACAGCATCTGTCTACCGATGTCCTCGCAGATTGGGGTGGATCCTGGAAGACGTGAATCGATGTAAACACAGACTGCGTGAGCGTATGATTTTCTGTGGTACTGCCTTACCGTCAAGATGGAGAAGCATGTTGGTTTTGAGCAGATTCTTGGCCCGGGCCACCTCGCTTTCCGTCACACTCGTACAAAGAGATATCCTGACAGGAACACACGTTAAACAGAACCCAATAAGACTCATTTTAGTCAGTTTAATCAAGAGCAGTGTTTGCTTTCTGTGGGGGTACCAACCATTCCATCTGAGTGAAGTGCATCATTTCGGTGATGGTGCCAGGCTCACACACCATGTAGAGTCCCCACAGGCCTGTGTCGGTGTAGCAGGTATTGAAGGACTGGAAGCTGTGGCACAGGTTTCCCTGACAAGCCATCTGAGCCAGTTTACTGGACAGATTCTGGGTTCACAAAGGACATAATCCAACAGAGATTAAGAGAGATGGGAATACTGGTTTGTGTTATTGTGAGCACATCGCCCTATTATAAGCACATCTTTAAGTGGTTGGCTGAGTGGGATGTGGTTTGAGTTCCAGTTGAGAAAAGCATTATTAAAAGGGTCCTCACAAGGATGCAAAAACAAATGTATAAATATAAGATGATACAAACATTTGGTTTAAATATAAAGAAAACCCACCACATGGAGAGATCAGGTGTTAAACTTGTAGGGAAGCCTCTGAGATCTGTTAAGAATGTGCTAATATCATATTTAGGGTTTCCTCTGTACTCACCACGCCTCCACCAAACGAGCGGTCCCAGTTTCCAATAAGTGTGTTGGCTACCATCAGGGGGATGGTGTCTGGGTGGGACCATCCAACTGCCTCCACGGCGATGGCTATATGAGCAAGGGGCATTTTGTCATCACGCACACGGATCTGAAACAAGAAAAACAGGATGCTTTCGTAACAATCTCCTTTTTTCACTTAAAAAAAAAAGAGTGAAACATCAATGCATCTTTTTCCCCTTTACTTTTTAATCTAGATAATAATAGAATTGCATCAGTGTGAGGACATATAGCACCAGACTGAAGATTTAATCCTACCTCGCTTCCTGTGAAGTGGCACGGTGGAAGTGCTGGAGCTTCACCCTGATATCTGCCGAGAAGTTTTCCAAAGTGATGCTTGGCCAAACTGATGAGCTCATTGTGACAAACTCCTGATTAGAAACAGACAGCAGAAAGAGGAGTTTAAGGAACCAAGCATGGCATCTTATTTTCATAAGACCACCACATACCATGAACCATATTCCTCTGACACTTTATAACATTTCACCTTATTTTAACAAAGCATGTGAGGAGACAAACAGTTCTGACCTCCTGCAGCAGCCAAGACGATTCTGGGTCCTTTGTAGTGAGTAGTGATGTACTCGACTAGGTCTCCTCTGTTAATAGTCCTGCATCAAAATATATACACAGGTGAGCTGCATTTCTTTATCAGGAACATACACAATATATACTGCTTAAAAACAAAAGGGAACATTAAATTAACACATCCTAGATCTAAATGAATGAACTATTCATATTAAATACTTTGTTCTTTACATAGTTAAATGTGCCGACAACAAAATAACACAAAAATCATCAACGGAAATCAAATTTATTAACCCATGGAGGTCTGGATTTGGAGTCACCCAGGGAGGAGGAACTAAGGGCCAACTGCACCAGCATATGGTCTCACAAGCGGTCTGAGGATCTCATCTCGGTACCTAATGGCAGTCAGGCTACCTCTGGCGAACACATGGAGGGCTGTGCAGCCCCC
>JBAMHW010000026.1:9223746-9239034 GCA_037177495.1 Rhadinocentrus ornatus
GAAAGAAAGAAAGAAAGAAAGAAAGAAAGAAAGAAAGAAAGAAAGAAAGAAAGAAAGAAAGAAAGAAAAAGAAAACCCACCGCAAAAGATTAACGTGACTTGTGACAAACATTTGCCTCCTGTTGGTAAAATACATTTATAACAATGCACATAAATAATAAGCAGAGTACTACACGGTATTTAGTAACCGGAAAATATAATTAATTTAAAAGAAGGAATTATAATCTCCACTCAATTAAATTAAATTAAATTAAACACAGAAAATACTAACCTTGCATTAGAAAACAAAAGTATAGACATGAAAATGCTGCAAATTATACAAACTAATTTTATTTCTTTTGTTTGCCAAAACAACTTAAAAGAAAAAAAAATCATTATTATGATTAATAAGGGCATAGCTAAGTACTAAATAATACAAAAGCAGTACTTCTTTTAAATTAACTGGCTAAATAGATAACAGGAAAGAAAAGCTTCAATATACCTAACACATCGTTAAAGTTTATTTTAAATTCATTACAATACAGAGTTCTTGTAGCTGTTTTAATTTGTTTTTAAAAGATTATTTGTTTAAAATCTGAGTAATACTACGCAACACATTGCTTTAAAGATTAAGGATCAATACTAATGTAGAAGAAAAAGAAAGAAACAAAGTCATTTTTTAAACCTTTGTTTTAAATTTTTGCAAACGTTTATATTGAAAGGGTCAGCCAAGCGGAAGACGGAAGTGCAGTTTTAGCCTCGCGGGAATTTTTCTGGTCCCTTCGTGCATTTTTAGTCACTGGAAGAACCAAACATTGACGTATAAACTGACGTTAAGTAAGAATTGATCTTCTCTCAGATCTTTGAAGGCACTTTAAATACACGTGCGTTTTTCTTTTGTTGTTCTGGGCTTAGTATTAAGTTCAGCAGTTTTGTTAGCCGCCAATGGTGTTGAGATAGCTACAAAGCTACAGCTGCAAAGTAGCTTTACTTTGGATAATATAGTCAACAGCTACTTTAGGCTGCGACTCTCAGATAAAAATGGCGGATTATATGGACGGTGAACTGGAAGATGGAGAGATCTCTGGATCCAACTCGGATAATGAGATGGGAACCGCTGCAGCTGAACAAGCCCGACCCCAGGTTTCTTCGGTTTTTAGCGGAAAGTCCTTCCAAAGCACAGCTTCTTATCGAATTAACAGTAAGACGGTGGATTCAAGCAACAGCGACTCAGATTCGTCAGACGATGAGGCAACAGTCTGGCGCCGAAAGCGGCAGAAAGTTACCAACGCTCCGCAGCCGACTGCCTGCAACTCCCTGCGAGGGCCGACGCCTATGCACGCCTCCAGCGCACCGGGAAGCCGCAAGGTGAACAACATATGGGGCTCTGTGGTCCAAGAGCAATGTCAAGATGCTGTAACTGCAGAGCTTGGCATATTTGGTATGGAAGGGGTTGACATGTCCAGCAGAAATGTGGAAACATACAACTTTGTCTTGGCCCGTAAGATGATGGAAAAGGAGAGAGAGATGGAGAAGCAATCACAAGATCTGAAGGAAGAAGGAGAAGTTAGTATGCTGGATGCTGAGCTGGATGACTACATGAAAAACCGGGGATTGGAGGAGAAATCAGGGGGTGATGCAAAGAGGAAAAGGCCAGTTAAAGAGAGACTGGGCACAACTGCTGAGATGGACATCAAGGGTCGGTATGAGATCACAGAGGACGATCCGGATGAGAGTGTGTCAGATGAAATAGCATACAGACTAAAAGAGACCAAAAAAGAGCTGATTGAGCGTGTTGTCAAAGTTATTGGGAAGAAAAAAGCCATAGAGTTGCTTGGAGAGACTGCCACGCTGGAGGAAGCTGGTGGTTTGTACACCATGGATGGCAGCAGGAGGCGGACGCCTGGCGGGGTATATCTCAACCTGCTCAAGAACTCACCCAGCATCACCAAGACCCAGATCAAGAAGATATTCTTCGAGGAACAACTAAAAGAGAACAAGAGCAGGAAAGCTGCCCAGAAGAGGAGGCGGCACATGGTGGCTAAGAAGATGAAGCAGGCCATCGGGACGCTGAACCTGCAGGAGCACGACGACGTGTCCAGGGAGACTTTTGCTAGTGATACCAATGAAGCCTTAGAGTCATTAGAGGAGGCTGTGGAAAAAGAAGAAGAGGAGGAAGAAGTTCAGGAGGAAGCTGCTGTGGGCACTTACAACTCCACAGATCTGGAGGTTTTCTAAAGGTTGACTTGTCTTGAGAAGGACTACTATGACTAAGATTAAAATGGCACACAGCACTATATATTATAGTCACACTGTCCTTGCTTTTCTTTATTAATGGGTTTTACATCAGTCATAATGTGAAACAAAAGAAATACTTCTGTTTAAAATTTATTTTCACCTATAGGTTTAATTTGTGATTATAAATGGTGTCCTAAGGCAAATTTGAACTGAACAAGATGTGTCTGATTTCCAGTCTTTGATGGTTTTCATGATAATGAGGTCTTGATTTAATAAGTTCACGTGTGGCTGTATCTTAAGAAATGAATAAAGTGAGTGGTAAAATTATAATAGGAAAACAATAAGTGGTTGGCCTACTTTTGTTGCTCCAAACAGAGATAAACAGGATTAAGGAAAAGTTTTTCCACAGCATCATAGTAGCTTATACCTAGCTTAGCAGCATGACTGAAGTATTGGCTAAGCATGCTGCATGTGCTGTAAAACAAAAAATCTTTGTAAATAGGCAGTCAGAAGTAGAAAACTTGCAGACAAAAATATCTGCCTTTTTTAAAATCCATTTTTGTATTAAGCAATACAGAATGAGAAAAAACTATCCTTAAAAATAAGCAAAACATTACAAAGTGTGTAATTAAATACATTTTTTGTTGATGCATCAGTAAAAATACATCTAAACTGATTTTGTTTGGGCTATTGCAACCCTTTAACTGAACAGAAAATAATCTAATTTGGAACAAGAGTATAAATAAATCTACCTTAACAGCATGCTGCAAAAAACAAACACCAAAATGAGTCCAAGTCTAATTACACATGCAATCACATTATAATCCAATCCAGGTAATTGTAGTACAGTTATGTGCAATCCAATCCAAATCTGTCCAAAAAAAACTGCAACTCAGTTTAGTTATATAAGAATTAATGAAATAAATTAAAATGTCCATGTGAGTAAAAGGTGGCAAATAAAACAAATTGATTTCTCCACCTTGTTCATTCACAATATAGCCGGTGACAGTGAAGATGCTAATGTGACCCAGACTTGAGGAAAACGGGCATCTGCTTCCACTGGTTTGTGGTAAGAGAGGAGGACAAAGACACAAATAAACACTGAAAGTCAGAGATTTCTGTGATGAAAAATAAATTAAAAAAAAGGTTAATAAAAGCAACAATTTTCTTAAGTATCCCTACATTTACAAATCTAACATTTATTGTTCTTTTATTAAACATGATTTCTAATGGAGATTGGTTTTTGTGCACCCCCTGTCGCACACATTCGTCCAGCAGGTGTTTCCAGTCCAACAACTATATTTTCAGACAACACACAGGGTCTGCTTACTAAGCTTTTAGTCTCCTTTTCTAAACATCCCTTATAAATACAACAACAACTTGATTGCAGCAAAGACCTGATAATATTAACACAGGTTATTCAGTTCGGTCCTATGAGGGCTGCAGTCCTGCAGGTTTTCAATGTTTTCCTGCTCCAACACACCAGACTCAAATCAAATGGATCCAACAGCCTATACAAAGTTCTGCACAGATACTCATTAATTTGAGTCATTGTTGGAGAAGGGGAACATCCAAAAACTCCAGGACTGCAGCCTTCGTAGGACCGAATTGTTTAGCCCTGTATTGGCGGCAACAATGTAACTTTGGAGGAGGGAGATTAGAGGTAGGTTATAATTCAGCTAATATATTTCTTTTTTACTTTTCCAAGAGATATTTGTGGTGCCAGATCTTGCCACTGAAAAACAGACATGACTCAAAAAAATTTAATTTTTCCTAATTTCTTGCTCGCTGTGAGTAGAAAGAATTACTGACATGCATGTTTGCATGCATCTGTCTATTGAAATTAATATATAGGCGACATCCATGACCTGCAATGGGCCAACCTCTATTTGTTTGTCTTCACAATGCATTTATTATTTTATTTCACTGAATCATATTCCTGACTTAAACTTCTTCATTCTGAAAGACATTGAATGTAGCATTAGACTGCTAAGTATTTGCTTGCTACTCACCAACCTTGCATTTCTTTTTCCCAGTACTGGCAATTTAATGTTGAGATTATTTTAGTAGTGTTAATTCATTAGTTTAATAACCTAGCGCTCATGAAACAAAAAAAAAACTTTATTTAACCAAGTTAAAAAAAAAAATCCATTGAGATAAAGATAGTTTTTTAACGGCAAACTGGTCAAGAGGTCAGCAACACATGTCTACAGACTCAAATTACAGAGACCATAAATTAACTACAAGCACAATAAAACAAGAAACTATACAAGGCAAAAATGTTTAGCTTCTTTTAGCTTGTTTTTTTGGTTTACAGCTCCAAAAATGTAGCATTTGATCGCTAAGTGTTTGCTAGCTAGTCACCCTCCTTGCCTCTCTTTTACTTAGTGCTGGGAAGTTAATATAAGAGTTTATGAAGTTAATATAAGTTCTTGGTGCCACCTGTTAATACCTGTTCAAAAAAATGCCCCCTGCTAAAACAGCTGCATCGAAATCAAAGTAAAGTATCCAGTCGTCCCACACAGCGCAGGGGGAGAAGGAAAGCCTTTAATGGTGCCACTGGATTTGTCAGCTGAATCGTCTTGGAAGTGATCATTATCACTTCTCATGGCTGCCACATGAAAGACCAAATGTTCTGGCAGAGGCATGTTTGATAATCACATCATTTAATATTTTCTGGCAGACTTGTCTTGTCTGATAGGATGTCATCGTTTATATCATGATTCCATGAGGCAATTAAACAGACTCATTAAGTTTAACACAGGACATGTTTCCTGTCTGAGTTTTACTGTCACTTCTTCTGCTCTTGTGCAGACTTAATTGCATTTGTTAGCATTTGAATAGAAAGGAGCTGTTTGCTTTAATGGTAAAGATGATCAAAGCACGATTATCAAAGAAATATGTGTGGTGCAGGAGGTGACTGATGTTCTGCCTCCTCCTATTCAATGTAGAATTGTTACACGCAGTCTCTGGTCTCAGGACCTCTGTATCTGTCACCTGGCAACGAACTTGTTGCCTGGATACAGTACGCTGTTTCTTATTTCCATTAGATCAAACAAAACGAGAGCTGAAAGGGTTGTATCTTTCGACAAGTTGCTGCATGTCAACATTCAGAAATGTTTTTAACAAATATTGCTAAAGCAAATGTGTATGATTGGGATGCCACATTTCCTTGAGGATTTGTCCATAATTATCCACCCAGAACGCAATAAATAATCAAAATCAGAGGAAACGGCTCAAATATCTTTTGTTTTCTAATGATCACAGAAGCAGAAGATGTTTGCAGCCTAAGTTTATTGGTGCACCTCTGCAGTCCTGTCAGAGATAATGGAAGAGATGTTAGGCATTGTCACAAGTAGGTGACTGATCTGCACTCTGACAGAGAAAGGCAAGGCAAGTTATTTTTATAGCACATATATGTAAAAGACAATTCAAAGTGCTCCACATGAAACATTAAAAGCATTACAGATGGTGCAAAGAAAGCATGAAAAAGTAGTAAAAGGCAAAACAAATAGCAAAAATCACAATAAAATCATGAATTGCAACAAAAAGCTCGGATCTTCTTTTAGGCTCACTTACAGCATGTGGCCGAAAGAACAGCAGTAAAGGTGAGTTAGATAATATCATCGGACGACTACCGAGAGGAGGCAGTGACTCATCGCTTTCACTGAAAAAAAGGTGACCCAGTTGGGAGTGAAAAAAAGACAATGGAACACATTCATAAAGTATGTGAGCTCTTGGGAGGACATTACATTATTCCATGTTCCTACTATTTTTTACCTGGAAACAGGTTTTTGTTTTATGCACTACTCACTTATTTATGCACTACTCACTTATTTTTATAATCTCATGTCTCTGATATTGTTATAATTAAAAAAAAATAAAAAAAAATATACATATATATATATTAACAGTGAGGGAGACAGAATGCAGCAATCATAAGCCCACTGAGCACCTGCATCCTACAGACCCAGGGTAACAAAACCAAACTGCGTTTGTCCTATTTAATTCCCAAAGACAGTGTTTAATCAAAAAGTAAGCTCACCCTCTTTCACACCTGAAACTCATTTAACAAGCTCGGGGGAGAAAACTCTTTGACCACACTGATGATGTTTAGGCTTTTATAGTCTTGTCATGTTTATTACTGTTTTCCTTGTCTTATTTTGTAGTTCTTTCCCCTGTGTATTCTGTTTTGCTTTCTGCTTCCTATTCATTAGTACACCGGGTTTGATTTGCTCATTCACTCCACCTGTTCCTCATTAGTCCATCTGTGTATATACCCCTTGGTTTCCTTTTCACTTTGCAAGTTCGTTGTAGTTTTCATGTCATGTTTTGTCATGTTGTTCCACAAACATTCACATCATGCTACAGTTTCTTCTCTGTCGTGTTTACCTGGTTTTTGTTTTGCAAGGGTAGTTCTTGTAAATTTAATACCCGCACCTTTTTGCCTCATCTGCTTCTCACCCTGACAACACTACTAAATTGTGTTCCAAAATAAATATGTTGATTAAACATTTGGGTTTTAGCTTGTCTGTAAAGATTTAGCTTGTGTTGTTTCTCCTGTCTGTTAAGATCACTGATAACAATCACAGACAGGTTTGATAATCAGTTTCCCAGGTGAGATTAAGTAAAGGGAAACTTCTTAAGAAGGTTGTTCCACATTATTAAGCAAGTCACAATTTCCATGCGGTATGGGGGGAAGGAAAGGATCTTTTTGCAAATGAAAAGTGGGAAAAGAAGAAAAACATTGGACATTTACCAAAAACTGAAGCAAGACCATTGTTCTGTTCACACAAAATGGGTTTGTTCAGATAGGCATATTAAGGAAACTATGAAAACTAATTTTCAAACTGTTTTATTCACTTATGAATGCTGTGCTACAGTGGATGGTCAAGATGGATGAAGTTCTGGATAGTTGGTGGATGGTCAGTATGTCCCAACAAGGCTGAAATGCCAGCAAAATGGAGTGATGTTTTGGGCTGGAATAATGGTGAGAGAGATGGTAGGCACCTTTAGGGTGCCTGATGTTATCAAAATGAAAAAGTATGCTGAGTTTGTGACTATTACCTGGTATAAAAAGGAAGAATTGTGTCTTCTGCAGCAGAGACAGCACATCTTTACATGCTGCAAAAAGTACCATTGGATCTGTGGCTGCAGTGGGTATAAATGGAGAAAAAAATCACGTTGTGGCCAGCACCATCACCTGACCTTAACCCTGTTGGGAGCCTATGGTGATTATTAATTACTCAAAGTTTTCATTACTTGGTGTTGTATTTATCTCATGTACTCCTTCCCATTTTTGAATGACGGCTCTATATAGCCAGGGAAGGTTAATGCTTTCATTATGCTGGAAGATGTTGATTTAAAAGAAATTGTATTATATTACAACATTGTATTATTAAAAGCTTGACTTGTTTTCTGTTTTTTTTCATTATTTTGTAGAGGGTAGTTAAGATTAGTCACAGACAAAGGCGGAGCCTGTAGCAGACGTGTCCGAATCAGACGTGGACATTGGTAATAGTTATTTAGCTTAGTCTTACTTTGTGCTAAAGAAAGATAAATTTACAAGCATTTTGTGGCAGCTGGTTCTTTGCTTAACTCTATAGGAGCTGCTTCAACGACTCCCTGTATAAACCTTCAAATGTTTTCTGGAGATTGCTTTCATTTTGTACCTTTAACTGTGCAGCAAGTGCATAAGGCCCTCAAATGTTTAAATCACAGAAAACCTCCTGGACCAGACTTAATAGAGCCTTATTTTTTAAAATGGCTGCTGATTTTGTTGCACAGCCTCACATGATACTTTTTAATCTTTCGATTGAAAGTAAAGAAATTCCAGCTTTAGTTGTTCCTCTTTTAAAAGGAGGTGATCCAGCCGTTTTAACCAACTACAGGCCAATATCAGATTTGTGCGTTTTGTCAAAAATTCTTGAATCTCTTCTTTCAAATTTGCAATCAGGTTTTAGGAACAGACACAGTACTATCACTGCTGTTACAAAAGTGATCAATGATATATTTGTTGCACTTGATAAAAAACAGTACTCTGCTGCACCTTTTATTGACCTGTCAAAAGTGTTTGACATTGTGGATCATGCCGTTTTAAAGCATAGATATATCAAGATATATAGGATATATCAAGCTCCCCTAAGCCCAGGGTGTCCTCAAAAGCTTGAGACGCCCCTGCTGTGTGGCATCCCATAATCTCAGCACAGAACAATACACACATAATGATTCTGTCCCACAGCTGATCTAGAATCTAGTCCTCCAGAAATCTTGCGTGACCAAACGTGATCTAACAAAAATGAAGAAGAAACATCGCAACAACCAGAAAAACGAACAAGAACAACCATGGAAACAACCAGAAAACACAACACCCAGCATGGCAGAGGACATACTTAAAGAAGTAATGATGGTGGTCTAACAGAAAAATTCAGAACTGAAAAATAAAGAAATAAATATTAGACTGGAGACAGCATTAACAAGGACTTTATATCTTTCCTTGTTCCCCAGTATAGCCCTCCGATTGGCTACATTCCGTTCCAAGTCACAATCCACACAGTCACAACTCAAGAGTCGGCTTTCCACACACGTGAAGATATTTGGTCGTAAAATATTGAACATGTTGAATACTTCCAATTGTCGGCCTTGATCCATTTCGGAGCCGATTATTGGGACGAATTCACTCTTAGCACACCTCAGACCAAAGGATAATTTCATAGGATAATCTTATAAGACTCAAGATAATCAGGCGGTTGCTGTCCTTGGTCAGGAAGGGGCAAAATCTTGACAAAAATTGCCCAATAATCTTTATCTGTTTACCCAGCTTTACATAACAAATTCAAAGAAGATTTTTAGGGCTCCAAGGAAAAAAGCAACAAAGCTGGAAGATGACCAAAACATTTGATATCTTTATTGTTGGTGATTTCAAATCTAACCAGTTTGGTTTGACTAAAACAAATTGCTGTTCATAGTGCAGTTAATTTGAGTTTGTCTGAGATCTGTCTTAAGCATTTCAAAGCAGAGAGCATGGCTCACTTTTCACAACTAAACAAATCCAGTCTTATATTTTATGTGCTGAGGGAAATAATGATTAATGCTGTACAATAGAGACAATTGACAATCAGTATCTGAAACTCAGTGTAAAACAAAAAAAACAAAGCAAAAAACACGAGTCAAAAAGTTTAATAATTAAATCAGAAATAGGACAAAAGTCAAACAAAACTCAGGCCATGTTACAAAAATCTATAACGCTGCCAATATAGTGCCTGGTTTGTCCTTTTATTGCATACTGTGCAGTGTTAATGACGGTAAGGGAGTGTTTCTTGTGTGAAAATAGGAGCTGTTATGCAGTTTAGATTTTCCTGCTACAATATTTATAATGATACTCAAAGATCACTCTGAACCCTATAAGTCTGAAGTAAATTTGATCTGTATGTAGTGGATCCTGCCTGCACAACAGGGCAGCTTCTTAAGGAGTATTTCCTCAAATGGGAAAAACCACATTGGTAACAGCTGAGCAAGTGGTTGCAGGTGGTCAGGCTGTCGCCAGTTGCTGTGGCGGGGAGCGCTCAGGTGGAGGATTTAATGGTTACCTGTTCCTAAACCTGAGGTTAGCCTGCTACTGTTTTTGTGTCATTCTTATATTGTGTTTTAAAACTACCTTGAGTAAGGGATGGTGAAACTGAGGCCTCATGAAACATTGAGTCAACTTTGACTCAACTGCCTGAAATCACCTCACTGTATTTAAACCAAGCAGCAATCTCTGCTGGTAAAACGTGAAGCCTTTGCGGAAATGCAGTTCACCCCTCGTCCGCTAGGGGCTGGCTCCAAAACAGAGTCAATCCCCATAGACTCCCATGTTAAAAAGACCAATTTCACAGCAGAAACTAAAATGTTTAAAGCCTGGTACAAAAAAACATTTTAGGATTAATAGGTCAAGTTTTCTTTCATGACAGCTGTGAGGATGGTGATTTTTTTTTCTAACTCATCTGTTTGGATGTTATTTAATCTTGAAATTTGGCATAATTAGGGGCATGTCCTTTTGGTTAGCTTTAGCCCGCCTACCTCCGTTAGCTGGTTAGCTACCGATACTGATGCATCAGAGGGAAAGCTTCTGTCATCCCCGTCTCATCTTTAAATAAGTGTTAAATAAAGGAAACATTTTCTACAATGTGTTCATATATTTTACATTCTAGTCTAGTCTATGAGAAAAGGGGGCTGTTAGGTAACATTGGTTTAGGTAACAAGATTATGGGGTACTTTATACTAATCTGTAATAACAGTAGTAGGCTACTTGCAGCTATATTTTTCCTTTGTAAATGAAAACCCGAAGGTCCCACAGCTTGTTGTGCTCCTCTGTAGCTGCAGACTGCGATGTTTCCTCTAATGCTTCTTGTTGAAGTTCATATGTTTAACTTTAATGTCTGTTTTTGTAAGGCTATTTAAATAACAATAACATATAAAAAAAAAGAAAATATAGCCTACCTGTGAGGTTGAAGGCACCGCCCGTTCCGTTCTCATGGGCTCAACACACAAGAGGTGACCAATGACAGCAACAGGCGAAACTTATCGCCACCCATCGTGACAGAAGAGGCATGACGGATGAAGAGTCAGAAGATTTTGCTCAATTTGAAAGAAATCTTGCTGTTGACTCTACTGTACAAAAGAAAAAGACAACTCTGGATGAAAGCATTTACTGACTAACAACTTCAGTCCTTTCTAAATCCCCGGAAGTAGCTCGACACACATACGTCATACTGAGGCCTCAGTTGGTGTGGTCACAAGACTTTTGTCATGCTGAACCAAGTATTGGAACAATGCTTGAGCAGACAAGCTCAAGCTAGTAGTGATGTTCGGCTCTTTTCAGAAAGTCGGCTCTTTTGCCTCGGCTCCCTTTGCCTTTGGCTCCCAATTGGCTCTTAATTTAGTATCTTTTGTAGCCCCATAATTTATTTTGACTTCTCACAAAAAAAAAATGGTTTATGTTTTGAAAACCCTTTTGTGTTCAGCATTTTTATGAGAAGCCTTATAATTGCCTCCTTTTGTAATGCGATGAGAACCAGGACACAGATCTAGAAATAAGTCGAGGTTTATTGGTTTCCACAGCTGAATGAATCTCAAGATGAGGAGGACTGACAAGCAGGCAGGCAGGCAGGCGAGTAGACTGGTCTGATCTTACTGGGTCATCAACAATCTGGCAATGATTGGAAGGCTAAGCTGGTCTTATTTACACATTGCTTGATTGCAGAATCAGGTGCAGGTGGAGATTCAGTTGCCAGGGAGACAGGCACGCAAAACCCAAGAAGCGTTGCAGTTGTTTAACAGCCATGGCAACTGGCCATTCAGACACAGCTCTGATCTTTTTAGGGTCCGCCCTGACCTGCCCACTTTAAAAAATATAGGCCAGAAACAAGATTGTGTCTATATTTCTCAGCCGTTCTCCAGAAGCCTCTAGAGGACTTGTCGGTCGTGTAGCACATGGTCTGACTGGTTGCGAGAAAAAATGAGAATATCGTCTAAGCAGACAAAAATGAAGCAGTTCAGGAAATTTCTTAGCACATCTTTAACCAAAGCCTGAAAGACTGCTGGGGCATTACAAAATAACCTGATATTCAAAATGACCTATAGGTGTCTTGAAGGCCGTTTTCCATTCCCCCGGCGTATGATTTGGGATCAGGGATGTGTGTCTCTCTTACCGGAGCCGCAGGATTAGACGGTGGTAAGGATAATACGGAAACAGATGGCAGGTGTGAAGCGGGTTGGTCTAGGCTGGCAACATGAGTGGTGAGTTGAGTCAGCTGGGTGAGGATTGTTTGGTGTTTTTGGTCCAAAGTCAGGAGCCTTTTATTTGTCGGGTTAAGCGAGACCAGCGAGAGCTTGCTGTAGCTGAACAGAGACTGTTTCCGGGTTAGCGTCCGCTGGATCCATTCATGGCTAGATTGTTCTGTTATGCGGTGAGAATCAGGACCTGAATGCAGACAAAGATCTAGAAATAAGTCACGGTTTATTGGTTTCCACAGCTAAATGAATCTCTGGATGAGGAGTGTTGACAGGCAGGCAGGCGAGTAGACTGGTCTGGATCTCACTGGGTCATCAACAATCTGGCAATGACTGGAGGGCTCAGCTAGTCTTATATACACGCTGCTTGATTGCAGAATCAGGTGCAGGTGAAGATCCAGTTGCCAGGGAAACAGGCAACCATTGCCACACACCAGAGCAGGAACCACAACACCTTTTTTTGCATTTATTCTGATACAAAACCACTTACTTTTGTGTATATTTCAACAAAACTCTTATATTGCACAAATGAAAAAAAAAGAAAAAGAAAGAAAAGATGCAAATAAATCTATAAAATAAAACAAGAACCAAACTCAAGAAAGCAGCAATAATGTCCTTATTGGAGGTTGGCATTCAAAAAAATGAGATGCCTCATCTTAGATGGGCTGATCTGCTTTCTCCTCTCTGAGTAGGATTTGATGACATGATGCACACACACACGTACTCTCCTAACGGCTGTCTGCTGTCTCACTTGCAGTGTAGCGCCATCTACCCCTCTCTGTTTTCACATAATGGTATGATCCTATATCCTCACAGGTCATTGGCCGCCTGTTTATGCTGGCCAGTCCAAACAAAGCAGTGCTGTGGCCAGACTGAGGGTTGAGCACTCAGAGCTAAGCACGCAGCAAAAGGGAAAAAAACAAACAAACTGGCATTTTTGATTCACTACAAAGCATTGGCTCTCAGAGCCGGCTCTTTCACGCATGGCACTTAACTACAAGCTACCATCATTACCTTAAGTAGGACTATGCCCCTATCTATTGCTAGTTCCTTCCAATTATTTAGTTAAGGTGACAAATCAAACTGACTGTTCGGTTCCTCTGCTGCCTCTGGGTTGTCATGGAAGGGATTTGGCTATCAGCCCTCTCTGTGAGGAGGCTAGCCCCCTTTGGTTTGTTTAAGTCTTGTGTGTTCCACTCGGTAGTGTGCATGTGCATGTTGTGCAGGGGAGCATGTAGGTGACATTTTGGTTTCCTTGGAATGTATATAATCATTTCAGGGTTTCCAGGCTTACACTTTTTCCACCAGCCAGTTTGTTTGTGTTAATGGATTTAATTGACATTCGCTTCTTCTTGTACATCACCCAGAGTCAGTACAATTTGAAATAATTTTATGGTGATTTTATTTAAGTTTTTTATTTTTATTTCTACGTTATTGTTTTATTCATTAGTGTAATACATTTTTTGCTATTAAAGGCAACGTCTTCGCTCTTATCATCCTACCTTGTAAGGATCCTAAATGCCTGGAGATTTAGGTTACAACTAGAGTGAACCAGTAGCCCTCCAGTTACATGTAGTTTACCAGGGGTTAGGTTTAATGAGTGAATCTGACAAATTTTGATCCGCAAATATGCTGTAATGTCTCTATGTCAACTAATAATATAACTGAGTGGGTCCAAAGCCACTTTTTTCCAAAAGTAGCTTCAACACCACTGGTTGTCTCTCATATAGGCCTTGATTAATTATAGCTATCTTCTTCTACAGCATTCCTTTGTCAATAATGTTCCTCATGGCTTGATGTGGGTGGCCTTTTAGCTGCGGTTGAGCAGCCAACTATGCCAGCACTATTTATGAATAAATCCTTACAAAGCACCAAGCTTGTATGACGCAATTCAAATAAAAAGGATCACCTTGAATATTCAGACACAGCAGGTTAACATCTCTCCTGTGACGTGGGACTACTTGAATTAGAAATTCATAGAAAAGAAATCTCATACTCTCATACATAGCCTTGTTTGCATTTTCTGATCAATATTTGCATGCTGTTAACCTCTCTATACATGTACCATAGACTTACAAATGTCATCATAATGACAAAGTAATCATTTTCATCATTTTTAGTTATTTGCTTTTTTAGTTTTTACAAATAATAAAGCAACAGGTTGTAGCAGAAAATGAAAATTAGCTGGTTCTACTGTAAACAAGTGAATAATCTGCATCTTTATTGCCTCTCTGATTCTTTAGTCGTTCAAAAATTGTCATCAATTGAGCAAAGACTAAAAATGGAAATAAAATGATTCCTCGAGTCTAGTTTTCTGCTCACAAATACTGTAATAAATGGTTCTGTGGGCATGTAGGTTATAATCGATGAATTTGTTAAAATATATTCACTATTAATGTGTCCTTCATTTCGGCCAAATAAAAATGTCTTATATGTTTAATTCTGGGTTAATCAAATATAACATTTCTGTTTATGTAATTCTAAATAGAGAGAAAAATAAGTAAAAGCACTTCCTGTTAGACATAGCCACAAAACACTGCGATGGACTGGCGAGCTGTCCAGGGTGTACCCTGCCTCTCGCCTGAAAATGCTAGGACAGGCTACAGCCCCCCACAACCCTGAAAAGGACAAGCCGTAGAAAATGGACAGGCAGATGGATAAACATGCTAATGAGTAGTTACCCTCTTCCACTTTTCTATGCTATCTGGTTGACTACAGTAAGGAAACAGATTTTGTTTGTACTGGGATGGGGAGGATAATACATAGCTATGGTGTATGCTGAATTATAAGACAACATGAGCAGTTACAGTCATGCTTTCTTGTTTTACTAATATTGTTAACTTAACAAAGTTAATGAAAACTTCTAAGAAAAGGACAAATATTTTTTTTAATTTAAGGGTTTTCTTTGAAATTTATGTTTAAGAGTTCAAGAAAAATTGCTACTTTAAGCTAGTTTAACCAGAACATACAGCTGCTAGCATGAAATATGCTTGTTTTTTCCCCATTATTTCCCATGCTTGTTTTTATGCAAGATTAACTAAATGACCAATGTCCATTAACTTCTGTGAAAAGGCAGTACATGGAAAAAAAAAGTGTTTTCTTAAAAATGTTGATGAACAATTAGCAACTGCTAAATTACTGCTAGCATAAACATGCTTAATGTTTTCATGCTTTTTTGTTTAATCAATATGTGGTTAACTGAACAATTTTAATAAGAACTTACAGTGAGGAAAATAAGTATTTGAACACCCTGCTATTTTGCAAGTTCTCTCACTTAGAAATCTTCGAGGGGTCTGA
>JBAMHW010000026.1:9268205-9279996 GCA_037177495.1 Rhadinocentrus ornatus
TGACATTTCATGTTTTTTAGTTGCATTACAGGAAATAAAGAACTTTATCACAATATTCTAATTTTCTGAGACAGTCCAGTATATAAATGTGTGTGTGTGTTAAAGGACTGTTTTTTTGCCGGTTGTTGCTATGGTTCTTCTTCTACGTTTTATTTAGATCATGTTTGACCACGTGAGATGTCCGGCTCGGAGGACTAGATTGTAGATCAGTTGTGGGACAGCATCGTTATGTGTGTGTTTTTATCTTCATGTGTGAGGTCTTGAACAGATAGAAAATCTCATAAGATTAAAAAAATCCTTGTGTGTACCAGACCTTAGATGCTATAGAGATGTCACCAGGGCTTCCCCCGTCATGTTTGGGGAACCTGGATCCTGTTTCCATACTTGCAGGTTTTTTCACCATCAGTGTTGGGAATGTTCAATTTGTACATGAACTGGTTCAAAGTTTAGTTCACACATTTTAAAATGAACTTGTTCAATTCATAGTCCATAATTAATTTTTTTTAACTAAGTTCACAGTTCTAAAAATAAACTAGTTAATAGTTCTTTTTTCCCCAATATGTTGCTGCGAGCTTTTACCCTCGGAATACTGGCATTTTCCTATTGTTGCCACCCATTAAGTCTATGCTCGTAGCCAGTGGCATCTTTTACTCCTACAGGATAAAAACACGAGGAAAAACTTGTTGGATGGTCTTTTTTTTTAATGAGGAATTATTAATCAATAATCTGAGGTAGGAACCAGGCTGAGGTAGGACACTAAGGATGTACCTCAAAGTGCACCATTTAAAGTGAAAAACATTTAAACTTTATATATCTATTCATTAAATCACTTTTCAATTTTTTGTGACTGTATTTTTTTCTGACTTGTTTGTCCAAAGAAAAGAACTTGGGTCATAAAAGTGCAACATTCAGCCCAAAGGAATTAGTAAAAAACAAAACAAAAAAGTCATGCAACACCATATGTCTTGCATTTGTCAAGTTTATAAAAGCTGAGGGTTTCTCTTTCCTCAAAGCCTGTTGCCAAGTCTTTAGATTGTTTTTAGTGACATTTAGTTCACATACCTTGGAAGGTTAGCCGGGTGCTTTATTTCAATATGCCGTTTCAGGTTTGCTGTTAATGTTGTTGATGTCTGGAGTTGCTGGCGGGCAAAGCTTACACAAAAAGCCAAGATTTCTCCCCCCTGGAACATCACTGACATTTTCAAAAAATAATTTTAGGTGATCCTGCGAAGATGCTGTAATGGTCATTGAGGCAGAGGTGCTGCTGCCTTCATTGGATTTTGTCTCCATCCGTTTTACAATTTGATGATGCATGCGCAGTGCCACTCGGTGGTGGCTA
Organism: Rhadinocentrus ornatus; assembly: GCA_037177495.1. Lineage (NCBI taxonomy): Eukaryota > Metazoa > Chordata > Actinopteri > Atheriniformes > Melanotaeniidae > Rhadinocentrus > Rhadinocentrus ornatus. The sequence continues at coordinate 9,269,545 of JBAMHW010000026.1, forward strand.
ATGTTGCCAGATTTTATGTTTTTCACCTATATATTAAGGCCTGTTTACGATGTGTTTTAGGCGGGATTTTACCTGGAAGGCTCCATGGACATCTGGCACTCTCTTGAAGAAAGTTCAACTGTGAGAGAACGCCGCTAACAAACACCAGAGTGAGCACGCTCACAATAATGTTCATCAGGCAGAAATACAGTACGTTGAGCTCATGTTCACCCAAAATATGAACGAGTTCATGAACAATCATTCAATGAGCTCCTTCAGGCACAACACTGCTCACCATTATGTTGAATCATGTCTAATAACATGCTAGAAGGAATCTTCCTTACCACAGTTGGCTCACAAGCAAAGTGACAAGTTGATGCGATGCAAAAACAGCACAATATAAAAACTCAAACTCCTACAAGAACAACGAATGGAGTTCAAATCTAGATGTGTTGACGTCTGTTTCAGTCTCAGACATCAGTGCTTACCGTGTGCAGCTTTAAGTTGGTCCATCTGTCATGAATTTAAAAACTGTAATTAATTAAATGTGTATGCAGCCATTTCACACACCTGCTGCTCTACAAACTCTGCTGCAACCACACCACTGTACTGAAAATGCATACCTTATTAAATGAAAAAAGTTTCATGATATTTTAATACTAAAATCAAATATATTTTCTCTTCATCTGTGTGGATTCAATTTTGATAAATTAATATATTCTTGGCATTATGAAAGGAAAAAAGATGACTAATTATACAGGATCACATAATTTAATACATTTTGTTCAAGCAAAAGTCGCTGCAAAAAATGAAAGAAAAAATAAGCAGAAGTACATTTATTTATCACAATAATTATAAGACACCTGTGATGGCCCTCTCACATTGATTGGACCTGGTTTCGCTTCCTTTTCCTTGTTCTGCTTTATTTTACAGGAAAGGTGGGTGGAGTCAATCAGGATGATTGGGAGCACCTGGTCCTGCTCTTCTGACAGTTTTTAAACGCTAGCTGATGGAATCTGTTTGTCCCCTTTTCATTCCTCCCTCTCTCTGCTGGCACGTTTTCTTTGGCAGGTCTCGGGCTGCAGTAGTTTGGGTTTTACACTTTAATTACTGCATGACAATATTTGGCACTCATCCATCTGCTGAAACACAGATACTACTGACTTCCACACCTCATATCTTTCTGTTTTATTAGGCATTCGTTTCTATTTTTGTCATGGCCATAAAACTTAACTAAATATTATGGCAGTAACAGTCTGAAAACTCTGAGAAAACTAAACAGTTGTTAATGTTTTGACTAAATGTCTTACAGAACAATGTTGGAACATGTTATTCAAGCATAACAAAAGTATCAGTTTTGTCAAGGAAAGTGATGCACATGGGCCTGTCATCCATATCCACATTGTTAAATTTAAAATCCTGTACTTATATACATGGAAAAGTCAAATGTTCTCTATAATGTGTTTTATCACTGCACTGCCTCCAAGACAGAAACTTAGGATCTGTTGGTTAATTTCCTCTTTGTGCGCTTTACATGAGACCTGTTGCTGGAGCCGACTACACAACATGGTGAAAAGTTGGAAACAATAAATACCCGCCAGGAAATTCTGAATAAGACAAAGATAAAAAAGACGACAAACCTTGTTGAGCCCGTGTAAACAAAATGTTGGTTCCCCCAAAAAGGCTGATAATTCCAATGTTCTGTGTGGTGATGGTGTGTTTTCTATTTAGCTATGCAAAGATTATTAATTACAAAACATTTACAGGGACAATACATTAAAAACTATATTAAACAGAAATGCAAAAGAGTATGCAATAAACACTAACATCCTCAGTAGAAATGACAAAAGAGCACATCAATAAAAAATAATCCGTATAAAGATATGCGCTACATTGGCTACAACATGCCAAAGCTGGTACAGCTGGTGTGACGCTATAAGCACTGGAAAAATATATGTCCACATGCAGAATTTCCCTGGATACAAAAAGTCTGTTCTGTGTATTGTAAATGTGAAGACTTGCCAGCAAACATTATGCCAGATGGCTTCCTTCTGAAGTGTAGCTTACCCATATGTCAATCCCCAGTAATAACTCCTATCAGGTTGGCAGAGGAAAGAAAGGTTATGTGCTCAGCTATAAGCTTCAGCTACTTCCATGAGGAAAAAGTGAGATGTAGGAGTTACTGGCTTGACTCTTGTGGTGAATCAAGATAAATTCTTTTTCTAATAGTTCAATGTTTATAGCAAAACAAAAGAAAAACAGTAAAACATGATAAGTAGTGTCAGGACAAGGGAATTAATCACTTTTTTTTTCATTTGATTTAGCAAATTATGAGAAATGACACTCTCCTTTCGCTGACCGAATAATTCAGATCAAATGTTTGTCTTCTTTTTTTACACCCCTGGAGGATAAGTTGTTCTTTGTCTTATCTGGATCTCTACCAGCCCGCTACCAAATCTGCTGTGAGTGGACTTTAAAATGATTTTTACTCCAGGAGCACATGTTCACAAGGGAGGATGACTCAAAAGACTTCCATTGAGTAGCACAGGCGAGGTGAGATGAAAAGACAGCGATTTCTATAGCTGAAGTTTTTCTGAAAGCTCCAAGGACAAATCTTTCTGCTCAGGAAGAAATCTAGGCACTTTCAACAAAAGGTCAACAACTTAAATTCAATATTTCATGGTCTCCATGGGTACAGGATAAAAGAGTTTTATTTTCTTTATTAGAAGACGTACAGTAGCCTCACTTTGAGTGCAGCATATTTTTCAAGAGTTTGTCAGTTTGATTAGAGAAGTCAGAAACTTTGCTTCGCTATTCTGTTGAAACCATTTCAGTTCTTTGTCAGGAACAGAAGAATAACTGTGACTTTGTAAAATATCCAGAATTCTAATGAAGCTGAAAATAAATGTTTCATTATTGATCCAAACCTGACATACTGTATGAGTTATTTAGCTGGTCAAGCAGTTTGTAATTAAAAGTTTATTAAATCTGATATAAATTCAAACTGTGTTCATGAGATCTTTGTGTTTGTGATTTGGAAGTTTGGACGTGTAAATAATGTCTTGCAAAAGCAATAATGGCAATGAGAGAGAATGGAAGAGAGGAAACTAAAGAAAAGATAAGAAAAAAAAATATTTGAGATTCAATATACTTCGGCATGCAGTAGGTGTGACTAATTTACCAAGTCTTTCATATCTCTTTATTGTCCACTTACACAGTATAAAAATTCTTCTGTTCCATTGACAACACAGAGGGCATTTAGAAAACTTACCCTTCACCAATGCCAATGCTGTCTTGCAATTATTAGGAAAATAATCCCAATAAAAAAATCGATAGGGTTCCTCTTTTACACCTTTTTTGAGCTTTTGCATATAAAACCTAGCCTCACGGTTTATGCACAATCTTGCTGACAAACAGGACATGTATCAGTGATTCGATCTCTTGCACGTCCTTCTCACGTCCACATGTCAAAGTGTCCATGGGCATGATACTGAATCCTAAATTGATCCCAATGACTCCATATTGTAAATATATGTACAACAGAGACATATCTTGCATGCTTAGACTGGAAAACACTTTACTAATGTGTGTGTAAGGGTTATACAGATGCACTGCTTGATCAGCATCATTGTGAAGTTGATTTTTCCTTGAAAGCAGACTGGAACCATGTCTCTGTCTTTTGGTAAACTGCATGTGATTTCAGTTAGCTGGGAGAGTTAGCAGCCTTTTCAAATTAGCATTAGCAGCTAACATGACTGGCCTATGCATAAACTGTGACCTCGTCAGCTAGTTAAGTCACTTCATCAAAGGTGGACTGGAGAGCTGGAGGAGGAAGGACAGCAGACAAAGGAAAATGAGCTGAAAAATGAGCTGGAGGGAGTGAACCTATGGAAGGAGTTGGAAAGAGAACCAATACAACCTTGGAGGGAGGTACCATTTACTGGTTTATCAAAGAAGAAAATGTCTATAAAGAACCTAAAAGCCCAGAGTTATCTGTTTGTCCTTTCCTCCTCGGGTGGCGGGGCAACCTGGCATGGCTGATTGTAGAATGTGGAAGCTTTTCCCACCGCGGCCCAAATAAGAAATGATTGAATTATTGGAAAATAAATTATTTCTATATGTGAACTCCTGCTCTGTTTGCTACTTTGTCCACTGACTCCCACACCAATACCTCTCTATGAACTCTCAAATCGTATCCCTTTACCTGTAAAACTTGTAATTCACTTGGTGATTCACTGTGTCTGTACAGTGAGGATTTTTTTTCTTTTTTGCTGGAGAAAACAAGGACAGTAAATGTTAAGGTTTTCCTGACCATTTTCATTGTGTCAGAGACTAACTAAACTGATTAATTTAGTAGTGGATCTAGAGAAGTTCTGTTTTTATTTGTGTTGTTTAATAATGTGATCTAGCACAAGTGGTGTGGTATTTTTAGTTGTGTTTTGCTTGTTTTTCTGTGTTAATTGTTTTTAGCTGCCTTGAATTCCTTTTGGTGCATGTTTATTGGCCACCCCTTGTGCTGTCATCAACCTCATGATTAGACACCCTAACGCAGAGGTCCCCAACCCTGGTCCTCAAGGCCCACTATCTTGAAAGTCTTAGATGTCTCCTTGCTGCAGCACACCTGATTGGGGACCTCTACCCTAACGAAATCAGCGCACCTGCTCTGAGACACACAGGTATATAGAGACAAGCAAGCAGAGCAGAAAAGGTCAAAGTTGAATACAGAAGGCACACGAACTGGGGACCACGGCGGCTGGGAATGCAGTGTTACGCTGTATGAGTACCTGAGCATAAAAGTAGCAATGCTGGTGGGAGCAGGCTAAGCAGAGGATCAGTGCAATATGGAGCGTGTATTGCCGCCTCGTGTTGTTTTCTGCATAGATGTCCCAGCTGACCAGAGCCGAGCAGGAGGGATTGAGAGAAGTAAAGGAGTGTGACGCTAAATACACGCGGGGCAGAGGAGAACTCTGCCTGCCGTGTGAGTATTGTAGCCACACTCCATCTAGGTAGCCTAAGGCCCTGACGTGTCGTACCCCCGTCCCGGCATATGTTTATTGTTTCAGACTACCCGGTGCATGTGACAGAGGTGGACCCACAAACCTGGATTGGGAAGAGGATCTGCCTTACCTCCTACTTTAGTTACCCTTGCCCTGGATGATGCCTTTTATCTTTTTTTTTTTTAAGTGGTTATTTTATTTTAGGCCATTTAGTTGTTATGGGACTTTTATTTTAATTAGTTTTTTCTTATTGGAAAATTGTCCTGCTTCTGTCCTTCTGTGCTCTCACCTGGCCATTTCACATTCTATCGTAATAGTTTAGACATGTATCCATAGTCCCCACCATTAAAATAAATCGACATAAAGTCTGTTTTTTTGTGGACTGAATTTTTTTTTTGAGTACTTGCCTTACAGCCATTAACTCCTGATATACATAGCTCAGTTTTAATGAAGATCTTACAGTAGGAACAGTCAAATTGATACTTGATAAATTTGACTGTGTAGGAGAGAGGAATATGGTAAGGAAAATAGTCAGAACAGAGGTAAAAACCTAGAGAAAATCAATAGGCTTAATTGGCCAATCATGTTAACACATTCAAGAAAGTTGTTGTCAGTTACACCTTGTACTCTCATAAGCTGCGTTTCCATTAGTTTTTTCCAAAAGAAAAGCAATATTTCTAACATTTCGACAAAGTGCAATTATGATTTGCAGGTGTTTCCAGTGAATGGTATTTAGTGCATTAGCCATTCTTGTATAATCTCGTCCCGCGAAACTCCCCTTTGAAATAATGGGATCTTTAATCTTTATAAACCTCTGCATTTCGCCGTTGCATCCTATCAAGGATGACTATTAGATTTCCTTTATTTGTAAAAAGATTTCCATCTCCTCCTGCGTCCAGTCATACTGCGCCATCTTTATTTGACTTGAACTGCTTACGCGACCCTCTACGTCACGTCAATGCGAGAAAAGTGTTTCCATTACACTTTTGCGATATTCTTCTATATCGACACGTCTGGAAAAACCACCTCATGAGAGCGTAAAAACTTTTTAGCAATATTTGAGTTTTTTCGAAAAGTAGGCGTTTCCATTACTGGTTTTTAATTGCGATATTTAGCTTTTGCACAATTATAAGGGAAATGGAAACACACCTATAGATAAGACAAAGAATAAGTAAAGCTTCTGAAAACAATTCTGCTGTAAACAAACGTACAGGTGATATTAAACATGTGTGAAGTTACAGTGGAGTAGTGAATGAGTATGTAATGTACCATAAGTAAAGTAAAAATTTATTTACATAGCACCTCCTAAGATATAAAATCACAAAGTGCTTCACAAGAGCCAACAATGTAATAACAAACAAAAAATTGATATAAAACAGATTTAAAAAGATGTGTATTTAACTGACTTTTAAAAGCAACCAAAAGAAGAGAGTTCCAGGGTCTGGGCCAGTGAACAGAGAGCTCTATCTGCTTTAGTTTTTAAATTTGTATGTGTCACCATCATCAGGCCCTGTTCACATGACCTTAGGGACCTGCCAGGGAGATATGGCTTCAAAACCCCTCTGATATCAGCTGGTGCCTGTCCATGAAGAGATCTCCAGGTCAGTAAAAGAATCTTGAATTGCACTGTGTAATAAACCGGAAGCTAGTGCAGTTGCATCAAGATTCGAGTCACATGTGAAAACTTTGAGGATTTAGTCAGAAGCCTGGCAGCAGGACACATATTTTAGCATGTTTAATAAATATGTACATATTTTTACAGCAGGATTTTATACAGTGCAGTACTGGGTATGATTGAGTTTAATGTCTTTATGTGTGTTCAACTGGGCGATGGCTTGGTTTGAAATAAAACACATTAAAAATGTAGCTGTGAAGGAAAGTGTTGCTAAATATTATAAATTTAAGAAATGTTCAGGTTGCAGGTGAATGATGTTTCAAAAGTCTGGCATAACGTCTTAACTCTACATTGGAAATGAGCTGCTTCAGAAATGAACCAGAAAATAAAGAGCAATGTTGTTGTTTTTTGTTACATTTATAAGAATAGTTTATCAGGCTGTGATCAACAAGTGGTAAATGAATGTTGTGATGTGGTTTAAATCATATATGCTCAATCATGTAAGAAACTAAACAGTAAGTTACTGAGGGAGTTTTTGTGCAATGGCTTACAGAATAATTGCTTAACCAAAGTACAAATATGCTTTTGTAAGCCACTTTTTTAAACTTTTAATTAAGCACTATGGAACTTTTGTAAAGCAGGGCAAATATATTTGTATAGCACATTTCATGTATAAGACAAATCAAAGTGCTTTACACAAAACATAAAAACATCACAGCAAGGTGCAGAAATATTGTTATGTATGTATGTATTAGAAAAACAAAGAATAAAAAAGATAAAAATTGATTACATATAAACAGAAAGACGAAGAAGAAGAAAAAAAAAAGCTCAGATAAAGAAAAAAGTTAAGATTTACAGCTGCAGATCTGGACTCTAAATAAAAACTATTGAAATGCAACTGAAAACAGGTGGGTTTTCAACCTTGATTTAAATAAATTGAGTGTTTTAGCTGATCTGAGGCTTTCTGGGAGTCTGTTCCAGACATGTGGAGCACAGAAGCTGAATGCAGCTTCTCCATGTCTGGTTCTGACTCTGGGAACTGATAGGAAACATGATCCAGATGACCTGAAGATTCTGGTAGGATCATGCTGGGTCAAGAGGTCACTGATGTATTTTGGTTCTAAACCATTCAGAGCTTTATAAACCAGCAGCAGAACTTTAAAATCTGTCCTCTGGCGAACAGGCAGCCAATGTAATGACCTTAGAGCTGGACTGGTCCACTTTCTTGGTTTTAGTGAGGACTCAAGCAGCTGAGTTCTGAATCAGGTGCAGATGCCTAATTACTTTTTTAGGTAGAACTGTGAAGACACTGTTACAATAATCAAGCCGACTTAAGATGAAAGCACCTTGCAAGTTTTTCTCGGTGAGACGTCTCCTAACAATGGTTAATTTAGCATCCATCTTGCCTCCTATCTCTTCTCTGAGCTCTCTCCAGCCAGTAAAAGTCAGTCTGGTGTTGGCTTAGGTCTCATCTTGCTCTGTCCCTTTCTCTTTCTTTTCCTCTCTTCCTTCAATAAAAAATTTCTTTCTTTGATGAATCAGCCACAGGATGTGTTCAAAATAGCCATTATGTTGATATCCAGTTGCTAGCTTGTGATGTGCGTAAAGTTAAACTAAGCTATAAAGTGATGCAACATTCTGGAAGAAAAATCTGTGAAGTTTCTCAGCCTCAGGATGCTAATGAGTAATTATGACTCCAGGAATGTGCATAATGAATTTCAGGGTGCCATCAAAGGAAGTGTAGGGGGGGGGGGGGGGGGGGGGGGGGGGGGAGGGGGACCCCAGGAGGGGGGAGGAGGGGGTTAAGGGGGACACAAAAAAAAAAAGAACCCCCCCCCCCCCCCCCCCCCCCAAAAAAAAAAACCCGAACAAACAGAAAAGTCAGAAAAGTCAGAAACTTATTTAGTGCTATTTTTAAATAGTTAGCATCTGTATTATGGCATGGTTACTTCATGTGACATGTCCTTGATCTTGTACTTGCATTTCAGACTTGTGGCTTTAAGGCAGTGATGTTTCCTTTGTATAAATGTATGTTTGAAAAACCTTGGCTTGTAGAATAATTCAAAACTCTCAAGCTTATCTCATAAATACATAAAGGGTACACATCTGATTTGGTCACAAAGAGCCCTGCAACCACCCATCAGCACAAAACACATATTTGTAGAGACTGGAATGAAAGTTAAATCTTCTGCATAAAATTTTCATAAGTTCTCAAAAGCCTAAACTATCTCAGCTGCATTTAGAGTGAGTCAGCAACTATTTTGTCTGTGATTGTCTTCTCTATTGTTTTTATTATTTTTTTTATCACCAGACGAGTCATTACTGTGTACACAGAGGTTGCATTTTCTGCTTCAGAGATGCCACTATTTTAGCACTGTGATTCACCCCTGAGCCAGTTGCTAAGCAACCCCTGATACTTTAGGGATGCAGAGTGGATAGAGGAGATGCCATGGTATATCCATGTTCTGCACCAACTTAAGTATTTAATGCTGCACTAAAACAAGCTTGGACTTTAAAAATGCAAAAGTCTAAGGTGGTTGTATATTCATAATTCTGAGAGGTGGAAAAAAATCATTGGTTCAAGATGAAGATGGAGGTAATGTAACGACTAAATAAATGTCCATTTTCTTTTTGGAGCTACTTTATTTTTACAAAATTGTCAACAAATCATTTTAGTCTTATCGCAATCAAAGAATAACTGGGGAAGGCAGCATAAAAGCCTGCTGCCAAATAGCTGGTTCTACTTGGATCCAAGTTTAGATTGAATGAATACCCAGACCTGCAGTCAAATGAAAAAAGTACATAAAAAAAAAAAAAACCCACATTTATTATAAGTTTTTACATGTCAGAATATACAGTAACAACAACAACAAAAAACCCAAAACATTTAGTCCTTAGATGGTGGAGTCCTAGGTCTTAAACAACTTCAGATTTACAAAAACAAAATACACTTTTAGTGAAACCCTTCTGCTGACACCTTATCCTCAGAATCACCTTAATAAACGTTATGTTGAAAGAAATCATTACTAGTGATGGTAGATCCGACTCATTTCAAAGATTCAGCTCTTTTGGCATGGCCCTTGGAAGACCTGGTTCTTGTGGCTCCTAAATGGCTTCATTTAGTATCACTTCAGGAGAAACGAGGGTCTCTCACATTGTCTTTGTCTCTGTCTGATTCTCCATGCAGCGGTTCTGCTCTGTACTGCTTAAATAGGTCTCATCTTAACTGAGCATTTAGTTTGTTTTGTACCAACTACTCAGAGAGTTGGAGGGGTCTTTAAGGAATTAATAGTAAATGCGGTTCAAATTTGGTTTTCTTAAATATATGTTGCCACTTGTTGCATATAATGTTTGACTTTTGCAATAATAAAGTTGCATTACATAACTTTCCGACTTTAAAATTACATTCCAGGCTCATTTAATGGCCAAGTGACAATTATTATGTGCATTTCTGGAGCTTGCTGCCCAGCAGTCTCCCGAGGCTGAAAAATTGTAAACAACTTTTCCATCTGGGACACCGTATTTATAAAGTTTCACTTTACACACTAGTTTGGATACTAAATGGATATAAAAACACACCGGCCATTTTCAATGCATACTGTAGCTGATTTAACAAAGAAACACAAGACATTATCGGAGGAAGAGAGGAAAAAGAGAGAATGGAACAAAACAAGAAATAGGACAAGAGTCTAAATAAGATTTTTATTGGCTGGACAGAGCTTAAAGTACAAGTAGGATACAATATGAAATCCGAACTAGGCACCGATACGAACTAACCCTAACGCCTCACCAGGGAGGCGTCCAGGAGGCATCCTGACCAGATGCCCGAGCCACCTCATCTGGCTCCTCTCGATGCGGAGG
>JBAMHW010000026.1:9283309-9304474 GCA_037177495.1 Rhadinocentrus ornatus
CTGTCATTGCCCACGTGAGCATTGAAGTCCCCCAGCAGAACGAGCGAGTCCCCGGAAGGAGTGCCCTCCAACACCTCGTCCAAGGACTCCAAAAAAGGTGGGTACTCTGAACTGCTGTTTGGTGCATAAGCACAAACAACACCGGGGTAAACCCCAACGTACAGGCGCCAAGCCAGGGGGCCGGGGGGCAATGAGCATGCCCACACCGGGAGCAACTCCAGAATGGAAGAGGGTCCAGCCCCTCTCAAGGACAGTGGTTCCAGTGCCAAAGCCATGCGTCGAGGTGAGTCCAACTATATCTAGCCGGAACTGCTCAACCTCGCGCACCAGCTCAGGCTCCTTCTGCGCCAGAGAGGTGCCATTCCACATCTTTAGAGCTAGCTTTTGCAGCCGAGGATCAGACCGCCAGGGTCTCCAACTCTGGCAGCCGTCCAGCTCACACTGCACCCGACCCCTATGGCCCCTCCTGCAGGTGGTGAGCCCACGGGAGGGGAGGCCAATGTCATCCTTTCAGGCTGAGCCCGACCGGGCCCCATGGGGAGAGGCCCAGCCACCAAGCGCTCACCTCCGTGCCCCACCTCTGTGCCCCACCTCCAGGCCTGGCTCCAGAGGGGGGCCCCGGTGACCCATGTCCGGGCAAGGGAAACTCTGGTCCTTGCTTTTTTATCGTCATAAGGGTGATTTTGAGCCGCACTTCGTCTGGTCCCTCCCCTAGACACCTGTTTGCCATGGGTGACCCTACCTGGGGCATGAAGCCCCCGACAACATAGCCACTAGGATCGTCGGGACGCACAAACTCCTCCACCACGGTAAGGTGGCGGCTCAGGGAGCCTTTTTTATTTATGGTAAAAACAATGAAAATGCTACTATCTGATTTTAATTTTATTACATGATGTTAATAACATAAGTATGAAATTCTTTTTCTTCGTACAGATACATAAACAGCATTTGATCTGCTGATGACAAAACAGTGCTCTCATTTTGTTGCTCCTCCATTCATCTGGGATTTTTGGATATCCCAGGTGTGCACACAAAGTTTGACAAAACAAGTCTATCTTGAATTAGTTTGGATTAAAAAAGGCTCTTCTCATTTGTGACAAGCTCAATATGGATGATGCCTGTGTGTTTTGCAAAACTGACAAAGAGACTATTGCTCATTTATTTTTCTATTGTCTTCATATCAAACAATTTTGGTCAGATATGGAAAGCTTTACTGTATATGTGCCAAATTAATATAGTTAATATCCAAATGAATGTCTTTGATGTTATGTTATACTTTATACTGAACTGATTATCAAATGATGTGAATTATATTACTCAACTCTTAATTATACTTGGCAAATTTCATATTCACAAATGTAAATGGGCTGGTTATAAACCCCTTTATAATTTGTTTATTGTGGAACTAAAAACCTACGCCATCTCAATTAAAAATGTAAAGAACCAAAAAGCCGCTAGAACCCTTGATATCCTGAAGGAACTGCACATTGTTTAAATTTATAAATCCTCCATCTTTGTAACTATTATCCTCTTTTTTGTACATTGTATGTTATTATTCATGTTCTTCATTGTATGCAACTTTTTGTATGAAATTAAAAAAAAGCCATTTATTTTTAGAGCCAGTTGTTTGCAAATGACACGTCAGTAAATATCTGTGTAACTCTATCAGTCTCTTTTTTTAAGTTTAGCTCATTTTACAATGAGTCAGTGTAATGTGATGTGTCATTGTATTTACTGCTGAAAGGTTATGGCTTTTAAGAGTGTCATTGCTCCTTTGCTTCATGGTATTATGTGTGTGTTTGTGTGTGTTTGCCTGCACTACAAGTGTGCTTATTTTTCTGCTCTGGAGTCGCTTTCTAGCCTGGCATGGCCTCACTCTCTACGAGCTGCATGTGTAGCTGCTGTATTTACTTTCTCTGGCAGGTTGATGGATGTACCGCAAGCTTGCTGCCGCTTTAAATACTTCACCCAGGTCTGTTTGAGAATTCAGCTAAAAAGGATAGACATACTCCCAGTGCAGTTTGCCTGAGGTAGGAGGATTTGTGTGTAACACTGTGTAGCATGTAACAGTCAGTTAAATGAACTTTTTTTTCATTCTTTTTATTTATTTACTCTTACCTCTGAACTTAGTTTGTATTCTGAGAACACTAAACCACAGGATGCATTAGCAATAAGACAAAGTAACACATTTTATCATTATAACTCAGTTTAATGGAATACAAGAGCATTTGTAAGCTCACAATGCCAATTTCATGTTCAGTCTCCTACAAACCTTTTGATATGGTTTTTTGTGCTGGATCTTCATTTTCTCACAGGGAATTAAGTTAGAAATTTAAAACCAATGTATTTTGCATATAAAACTACACCAAGTGTTCCAAACAAGGGTTGCCAATTACATTTGTAGAATCATAATCTTAATTGGAAGAATATAGAAAAAATGTATCTGATGTAAAGATTTTCTTTTTTGTGAATGCAATGTTAATGTTTCGCTTCAGCTTATTCTGTGTATAGAGGAGGAATCAGAAAACCTGGTTCTTTAACTTTCCTGTGAAGCAGTTGACCATTACATAAACATAGCTTCATGATAAAAAAAAAAAAAAATGATTTGAGTGATTGGGGGGGTGTTCCTGTGCCCAAGTAGAACTTTATGCCTAGTAACACCCCTGCTAGTAGGGCTAGGAGCTTGTTATGGAAATTCTTCCCAACACAAGCACAGCAAAGCTAAACCTTTCAACACAAGAAAGAACACAGAGCATTACTTCATGTATACAATTTTACTTGCAAGAGTGTATGCACCATACGAGTATGACACACACTGAGTTGTTTCACACATTACAAGGCGTTATAAAGGGAGGTTCATGATGTTCTTCACTCGAACATTACACATTTTAGAATTACACAAGTCTCAGGTTACAGTATTTTTCCACTGAAGATAAGACGTGGAGAATAAGAAGCATGGGTCGATTAGTGTCCGGTCTCCTCCTGGTACAATCATGTCTTTTCATCTCATGCACAGCTCGACCTTGGTTCCCAAGCATAAACCAGCACACACATGCACAAAGAATGCTGCTGAATACTTTTTATGCCTCTTAATGATTAAAATATAAAGATTGGTACAGAGTTGATTCTAAAAACACAATGAATAAATGATTGGTTCAAAGTATAATAATGAATCATTAATAAATTACAATCAAATATAATAAACATAATGATAATCTATATGATTTTCCTTACAGAGCTGCACTAGGAATTAGATATCTGGTTGGCAAGTTCTGGTGGGCTAGTCCAGACTAGAGTTCAGACTAAACATGAAGCAGTATTTTGCGTTTGTGCTGCAAACAAGCGAAACAAACTGTCAGTTCACTTAATGTAGACATTTTTATATTCAGGTGAAAATAAATTATTTTCTCAAGGTCCTACGCATGAAACATCAGCTTTTAAAAATTGTAGTTTAGTTATTTTACATGATTTTTTTTTTATTTTATTAGGAGTTTTTGTACACCCTTTTAATTATGTCTAAACAAGATTTTGTATCACTGTTTGTATTTCTCTTCTTTCTATTATGTAAAGCACACTGAATCCCTTTTATATATCAAATGTGCCATAAAAATAAATTTGCCTTGTTGTACGATGAGAACATTTACAAGGATTTCTGCAAAGGTTTTGTACATGTGTGCATTTGTGAGCCATCATGCATGCATTTATCAGGTACAAAGCTGAGGGTGTTCCCTAAAACCCCTCAAGTTTCCAATAGAAACCACAGTGACAAACCCAGTAAAGAACTGTGAAGATGCAGAAATGTTAAAGCAGAAGCATTAAACTGGATTATCACCAACCGACAGCTTTGAGATGTGTAAGACTGACTTCTTCTTCCGCCACACACAGATAATATAAAAGGTATTATGAGGCTAAAGCAGGAATGAGCAAACAGGGGCTATTGCTATTGCAAATAAGAATCTAGGAGTGAATCAGCAGACAAAAATAACAAAGACTTTGCTCTAAAGTTAAACAGCATGCCAAATATATAAAACCGTTTTAATTAACTTTGACTACTTAAAGAGAAAGTTTTCTTTCTTAAGGCTAATTTAGGTGTTTGACAGGGTGACCCTTCCTGACTGTTCCTCAAAAAGCTAGAATATAGGGTCATACTAAACTAATGTCACCGGTTGATATAAGGACAGGTGATATTCTTTTTGTTAAGCAGGACCCTGGAGGTCCCCAGCGCTTAATTACATGTGGATTAATAAACTGATAAGCCTAATGAATCCTGACTATCGAAGCAGGTGAAAAGGGGCTAATAGAGGTAATTACCTTGCCTGATCTGTCCGTTGGAGGGCAAGCTGGTCAAAATTCGAATGACAAAAAAGGAATAAAAACAACAATGTAAAAGATTATCCACATTAGTACATTAGCTGCATAGGTAAGTGAGAAGTTTATGAGGTGCTGAATGGGGATGAGCAATTCGACTTGGAAAACAGCCAAATATTGTCAGGTTTGAATTTTTACCTCAGCTTTTCCTATAATTCCAAGCAAGGGATGCCACTGACATGCAAGGGTTGACTGATTAATTTGCTAATATATATATTTAACCTATCTGCGTTTACTTTAGATCAATACAGAGCCTGAAGAGATTATTAAAATGGGTGGCATGTCTTAATTACTCAATGAGCTACTGGCATTAAAAGCTAACCCTGTGAGAGTGCCAGGGCATTTCTCTGGACAATCCAACATTACTTTCCTTTTTGTTCAAGAATCTTGTCCTTTACTGCCCTTCAATCTATCTGTAACTGAAATCTAAAATACAGCGCTAAGAAGAGGACCCTTTTATGTCCTAATACACTTGACAGAGGCAGCGTTATAAAGACATTTCAGTGGCTGAATAAAACTAAATCTGTGGTTTCACAGTGACCTTGAATAAAGGATGAGAAATGTGCATGTAAATCCACATATTTTTAAAGAAGTCTTGCCATGTTCCATGAAGATATCAGTATCCCTAGCCTGTTTAATGTAGAGCAGTTTTGATTTGACTTGAATAGAAACATGGTGAAAAGAGTACTGACTATCTGTAATTTTGTAACTAACTGTACATTTAGAAGAGTATAAACTTCACCATGTATTTTAATTGTAATCCTTATTATATATTTTTAGTGCCTAACTTCTAGAAAAGGCAAGGCAAGGCAAATTTTTTTTGTATAGCACATTTAATGTACAAGACAATTCAAAGTGCTTTACATAAAACATTAAAAGCATTACAGCGGGGTGCAAGAAGCAGCAGAAGCAGAAGAAAAGTAAAATCACTATCGAGAATTTGTTAAAAGAGTCGGTCCAGTTGCATAAGAGACTAAATATCCACCTTTCTATTTCCCTTCTAGCTCCTTATAAGCTATAGTAGCCAAATCAGAAGTGTTAGATTGTGAACATGACCGGTGAAATACCACATGTGGACGGTGAGACAAACACATTAAACTGAATGTCTACGTCATCAAGTAGCAAGATGTTTTGTTCCTTATTTTGTATAATTTCCTTACTGTCAGTGGAAGAGGAAGCACTAAATTTGTGCCTGAAAGGTGTGCACAGTTAATTTTAGGCCAGGTTTTGTTACATATAAATTTATGGGACTTTCTCTTTAAGAGGACAAAATTCAGTCTGGTAAGTTCTTATATAAATATACTGATTTATGTTATGCAATGTTATGCGCATTGCAATTTAGCACTGTTTATACTTTTATTTTAAAACAAAAACTGTTGGCACTTTTATATCCTACATCACTGTGGAGGCAAAGGTTTAAAGAACAAAACTCGTTCTGTTATTCTATCATTTTATTGTTAGAACGTGAAACATAAAGTATGCAGGGTATGTTGTTGCAACCATAATAATGATTTACGGAGATGTGTTAGTCCAGTCAAGCAGAAACATTGCTGTTATTATTGTCTAGGATTTCTTGTTCTATGTAGATTTATTGCTGTGAGGCAGGTGATGTGACAAAATTGGGAGGAGGTTAAAAGAGCTCTGAGACTTCAACTTGATGATTAAAAAAAAGGCTTATCACAAAAAGGGGCATCTAGAACAGATCTGCAGAAATCTGTGAAGACTCTGAGGCCAATTGTGGAAAATCCTACAGACCGTGCGTATCAGCTGTCTTATATAGAGAATGGTAGACAAAGACTTTCCAAAGTTAACATCTGGATTTAATTCAATCAAGAAACTTGCACATACAATCTGTAAATCAGAAGTAATCTTGTGATTACTGTTTACTAAGGAAGTCTTAGGATGTACAGAGTTAATGTGGATCTGAAACAGACCAGTACAACCTAATTTGGTTAATACATCTAAATGTGATTATACTGGCTATATAATGCTAATGATCAGACACTGCAGTACACACAGTAAGACTGAGAAACAGTAATGAGCAAAACAGTATGTCACCTGCCTGGTCCATTGAGATGGTACGTGTGTGTTGCTCTTGGTTAACATGTAGCAGTGGTTACATCGTATTTGCTAGCTGCTTCAGAAAACTAAGATAAAAAATTATGTATATGCACCAGGGGAGAATAAAGTTACCAAACGGAAGATGGAGTCCTGTCTGGTTTACAGGTGTAACGTCAACATTATCACATTTCCATCAAACGTGTAACAGCAGATTCACCCCATATCTCAGCCCAGCAATTAAGTACAACTTAGTCATTTTAAATGTAACATATCTTCGACATTTTACTCAACATCCTTACTTTTGTTCTCTTGTCAACTTGTCAACGCTTGGCCAACCAAAACTACCCACAGCACAACCACGAGGCAAACTAAATTACATAATCACTAGAACATAGAGACTATATTATGACTATGTAGTTATTTCACAGCTTGGCTCATCAGTAGAGGACAATGAGCTGATGAGCATCATTAGCTATGCAAACTGCCTCAAACTTACTTCTGACACAAATCCTGATGGAGCGTCCCTGTAATGGTGGGTGAATGTCATGGATGATGGGCCAAATGTGTTTGTTAAGGGAACGAGTGGCAGCTTAAGCTGATAAATGAAGAGACTGATGATTGTTTGATGACAACACATCTAAAAGCACTTGAATCAAAGCTGTACGAACAGCTCATGTCAACACAGCAGAGCAGATAGAGGGGAATTGAATTCAGATAGATGTGTTTTACAGCACAGAGGAGCTGAGATGGAGATGTTAACCCATTGCCAATTAGTGGTATATGTATGACATAAAATGGTTCATTATCATAAAGCTCTCAGGAAAAAATATAACTGCATTTTTCATCACCACATTTAAAAAGAACTGAAAATGACCAGGTCAGGAGAGATTGAATAGTTTTTCTTTTCTGTTGTTTTTACTGCTGGAGGACATGTGGTCACTGCAAAATTCTGCTCCATCTGCAGCTGTGCTTTTCATTTTAGAGTCTGAATAGAAAAATTATTCAAGAACTAATTTTAGTAATGGTGAAAAGTGCTGCATTCTGAAGAAGTAACTTGACAAACCTATTTTATCACCAAAGCAGCAAGCTAAAAACTTTGATTACAAGTCTGATCAGCTTCAGTTGGGATTACACACAATGGTTTGTCAGAGACCGCAGCTCATGCAGGTAACATGACAACTGTGTCATATTTGAAATATGTACTCTCCTATATGTTGATTGGTTGAGTTAACCCATAACATTTTTTACAGTTCAATTATTTCTCAGTTGGATTAATTAGATTTTTCTTAAGACAAAATGTTAGTAAAACATGGACATACCACAGAACTTCATCAAGATTGCCTTCTCCATAACGGCAGCTGAGACTAGTATTTGTCCTGTGACATGCAAAAATAAAATTGAATACCATAAAATTAGCAAATTTTCTTTTTATAAGTATATTGTATAACCATATTAGAGAGGTTATTCACTTGTTTTATTAATTGTCAGAATTACTTTTGCCCTTTTACATTCCTATTATCGACCATTATAAGAGGCTGAGCAAATTACAGCCCACAGACAAGACACAGCGTGATTGGTTTAGGGGCCTTACATACCATTTGGTTTATACCCTTACTGTTACATCCCAATTTGTCTAGGGGTACTGGGACAGAACATATGCGAGTCAAACACAGGATAAGATAAAACAACAAGATTTAATTAACATTAAATGTACTATATACACAAACAAAGAAATTGGTTCCTAACAATTAAACACTTATCTGGGGTCGATCAAATTACCAAGAAAGAAAACACTCTAGAAACAAACAAACAAACTGAAAGTGTCCCACAATGGGTAATAAGTAATAATCTATCAAAAAAGTGTCCCAAAAACGGGTACCTGGTCTCCTAAAAAACAAACAACTTAAACTCTATCAAAAGCTCAAATAGAAACTCAAACAGGGATGACAATTCAAACCCAGAACTCAAAATAGCCGTTAGCTGTACTTAAATAATCACTCAACAAAATTCCGTGCTACAACACAAGATGCGAATTCTCTACCAAACTGCTAACTGGTGCACAGTCCAGTTGCTGGTGAAGGTTGGCAAACTGAGTCCCGCTGGCCACAGTGGCCTTGATTGTGCACTAGTGCAGGTTTAAAGGAGGAAGTTTGCAGGGATTGGTCTGAACCTGAACCGAAGTGTCTGTAGGCCAATCCGGAAGTAGAGGGGGCGGGATCCATCTGTCAATCCTAATCAGGATCCGGCTGAAGCTAATTAGATCCCCAGTCCTTTTGTGGTGAATAGGTGACGGCCGTAACACCTACAAATTCTGGTGTTGCTGAGTTATCTGAGTTCTCTAATGTGCCTCCTAGTAGAATCATCTGGGAAAAGCATAGTTCACAAGCAAGTATGTGAACAATTACACTCATAATGGAGCTGGTTGATGCAACATGATGTCAAAAAGCAAAAAAGCACAAAAGTTGTTTCTATTAAAAGTGGGGAGGGAAAAGCGCTTCAACTCAGCTCAGAAAACGGTCTGTTTGAGGGTGTTCAGCCATGATTCCAAGCGGAGCACAGAAACGGTACTGGTAATGTTCTCCTCATGGTCTCAGATAACTCCTGTCTGTACTTGTCCTGTTGGATCTCAGCAACTTTTGAAACAGCTGGGCAGAATATTTTATAAGAGGTTTTTTAAGATATTTTGGTATTTAAGGGAAAGTCATTTGGCTAATTAAAAGCATACATATCTGATAGACTTCATTTTTTTTCATGTAAAAAATTCACATTCACACATAAGTATGTCAATCAGGGTTCTGTGCTTGGACCAATACTTTTCACTTTGTATGTGCAGCTTTAAGACAGCACTGGATAAATTGTCATTTATGCAGGTGATACGCTAGTATACGTATCCATGAAACCTGATGAAACCAAATATTGGATCACTGTTCTTCTAGTTATTCTGGAAAGCATTACCTTGGATTCCAGTACTACTGTGATGACCAGTCAACATAACCAGTACGAACACTTGAAGGTACAATTATGCATACCACTGTGTTTGCTGCTGTGTCTATTGGTATTAACTCCTACATTTCGTATATACAGTACCATTATCTACTCTACAGTGCATCCTCATTCTACCACACACACAAGTTGTTGTCGAATTATGTTGCATAGCAACACTAGGGATGTCAGGCTGCTAACAAAGTCTTTGAGCTTCTGTTCACTGTGTTTTCCTTTGTACCCGAGCAGGAAATAAAACCTCTGATCAGAATACAGGCTTGACAGAAAATAAATGTGATGTCCATGAATTCACTTTTGATTACCAGGAAATGAAGAAGGACAAACCCTGTCCGTTAATTAGAACTAAAAAGAAAGGAGCATAGGAATAGCTTCTGTGAATATATCATATCAGATATAGCCATAGCCTCATGTTCCTCGCTGTGCTGCGCTTCACAGCTCAGAGAAAACTGCCAAATCGTCCAGTGATTGCTTCTTTGCTTTTCTGTCCTGTTCCACAAATAGGGTGCAAATGCTCAATAACACAAAAGACTACTTCAGGGCTGTGGTCACCCCTCTTGACAGAATTTAATTTGGGGAAAACACCAATCGTGCTCATATGTTCATCTGGTCGGCATTGTCTTGTGGCTCAAAAACTAACTGCAAGTTACACACTTATTTCCATTTTTCCCAAACAAGAGGTCACGGAATCAAACATGTTTTCAATATCAACTTCAACGCTACAGTTTATTTGTTCATATTTATGCATCATTATAAAAGAGTTCTGTCATATGTGGATGCACGCTATAGAAAACATCAGCATGTATACACACTTCCTCTCATGATTTTAAACCCTTCTGGGGTTTGTCCTGTTTGCGATAACTGCCAGCAAGGTTCATTACCTTCCTGCAGCATTTCTACCCCACTCATCTCTCCAAACATCACAAGTCGGTCAGTCTACCTAATGCTATACATAGCAAGCTGTAACAAGCATTAAACCGTGGTACCATTGAATGACTTAAACTCAGCTTACTCCTTGTTAAAGTCATGCTGGGTTTGGAAGAGATCTGTTAATTTACCTGCTTTATTAATTATTTAGGTCCATAAAAGAAATCTGTTCCATTCAGCCCATTGTGCAATCCCTTGCTGAGATCTAAAAACTGGAGAATTTATCAATTTTGAGGCCTAAATATTTTCTACGATAATAAAACTTAGGTATCAATAATATGTGTCCTACTAACATTTACTACATCATTAACACATCTGTATTATTACCAGTAATCTGCTAAATATCCTTGCTTTTTGACATTATGTTGGCATCAACAAACTTCTCCATTATGAGTGTAATTTTTTACATACTTGCTTGTGTACTATGCTTTTGCCAGATGATTCCACAAGGAGGCACATTAGAAAACTCAGAGAACTCAGCAACACCAGGTAGTGTTGCTGAGTTTGTAGGGTATAAACCAAATGGTATGTAAGGCCCCTAAACCAATCACGCTGTCTTGTCTAAGAAAGTGAATGTAATTTTTATTGCTGCCAATCCTTTACCTTACCACAGGTCAAACTGGTAACGACACTGCTCCTAGAAGTTTCTTGCATGAAATGGCTTGCGGACATTATTTTCTAAGACATACTCAAATGACACTTGAAACAAATGCAAAATACATGAAGCAGCAATGACAGTCATGTGTAAGTGTGATTGAAAGCAAGTAAATTTCCAGCCTAATGCGTCCTACAAAGGCTAGTGCAGAGTTTACTTCCAAGTTTCTGACAATGGCAAACATGGCAGCGATGGAGAAGATCATGATAATTCACATTCTCAGAAAGAGACATAAAAAGAGACAGCACAGTAGACAATAGTGCGCTATTCATTAAATAATCACAGTTTTATTCTTCTTCTTTGGTCCTTTCTCTGGTTGCACAC
The DNA here is from genome assembly GCA_037177495.1 of Rhadinocentrus ornatus. NCBI lineage: Eukaryota > Metazoa > Chordata > Actinopteri > Atheriniformes > Melanotaeniidae > Rhadinocentrus > Rhadinocentrus ornatus. Next base: position 9,294,645 of record JBAMHW010000026.1, read on the forward strand.
GACATACATCGCACTGCTCACACAGTTTCTGTCTGCACCCTTGCTCAGGATTTCTATGTTGAGGCAGAACTACAGTTACCTAAAAAAGTTAAAAGAAATTTTCATCTTTTCAGGCTGCTTTATTGTTAGTACAGTATTTTTTCAAGTTAGAAATTGTCTGTAAAGTGCACATTTTCTGATGTCATCAGATCTTTGAAACTTTTTTGTTGTATACTCTGACTAGTTATTATTCTCTCCTGATGGACTGCATTTCTCTTTTTATTATTCCCCATCTCTGTGCAAACATGCACACACATACACACACATGCACACACACACACACACACACTTTTGTACATGCATGCCAGTTGGAAATGGCCCAGATGATCTCAAGCCTTTCTGTGAGGAAAAGTTGCCGCTCTTAAAGTGATTATGTTTCATTACAGTAGAAATGGGAGAACAGGGTTTCCTGGCGCCTCAGGATCAATAACCTCACATCCCCTTTTACAAACATGCACACACTCACATGCACTACTGCTTTGTCTTCATGTCTGGGTTCTTGGAAGTCTATGAGAATACTGAATTGTTATTTATTATTAACTGGTATTTATCTTTTGTGTGTTTGTCATTATTCATGAAATGATTTCATTTCTCACTCCTATGTATCAGTTGAATTGTCATTTGGCATGAATGTTTATGCGGATCAAAGCAGAGTTGTAGGTCAAAAGGGTGCCATGACTCAGGGTTTGTGTTGTTTCTGTTTGTAGTGATTGTAGCCTGTAAACTGTATCTGATACCAACATCAACCCTTAGCAAGAAAAAATGCAAAAATGTGCTAATAATGAATTTTTAAATTTCCTTCTTCATGTGAATTCTCTTACCTATACAAATTCAGTTTGCATTTTACTTGTTTTGTTTTTTTCTCTTTTTACAAATAAGATTTTAAAAAAGTGCTGAAACAAGACTAGGATGGGGAAAGGTGGTACATATGCAGGGATCTGGTTAGTTTTTAGCTGCTTGGCTACATTTGAATAACAATCTGAATTAAAGCCGCAAGCAACATTCATCAGGTCCGAGCTCCGTGGCCCCCTCCAACCATCTCATACACCTATTTAGCTTAACTCGGCCCTGTCAACCTGTGTGATGATTTTGCTAGCATGCTAATATACTAGCTAACATACTATTTAATGTTCTTATTGAACTGCCTGGGATTCTGGCATGTTGATGGACATAGTTAGCATTTTTTGCTAATATGCTAACATGTTAGCATGCTAGCTAACGTGCTAACATGCTCGGTCACATGATAAAATGGCTAGCTGAGAATGTAAAATGTTAATTTACCTTGTTAGCATTTTTAGCTAATATGTTAACATGTTAGCATGCTAGCTAACATGCTTACATGCAAGGTGATATACTAAAATGGCTAGCTCAGAATCTAAAATGTTGATTGACCTAGTTAGCATTTTATGCTAACATGTTAACATGCTAGCTAACATGCTTACATACAAGGTAATATACTAAAATGGCTAGCTGAGAATGTAAAATGTTGATTAACTAGTTAGCATTTTTGGCTAACATGGTAACATGTTAGCATGCTAGCTGACATGCTTACATGCAAGGTGATATGCTAAAATGGCTAGCTGAGAAAGTAAAATGTTGATTTACCTAATTAGCATTTTTGGCTAACATGCTAACATGTTAGCATGCTAGCTAAAATGCTAACATGCTTGGTAATATGGTAAAATGGCTCGGACCCTAATAAACATTTCAACAACAAAGGGGTCCTTCGATACTTCGTATGGCTCGGACCCTAATTTTTCACTATACTGAGCATGGGGGGAAGGCTGGGTGTGGGAGGCTTCTCTGTTGTAATAAGTACTTTTCTTTAACCCACCATAAGGCTCCAACCACTATAAAGTACATAAAAAATTATCTCAGAAACCGCCTCTGGCTATAATCCAGCAGATAATTAGAGCAGTGAAAACGGATTCTGTCTTTTACAGCTCTCACACCTTTAATTTTATATTAAACATCCATTTTCCAACCCTTGAAGCTCTTTATCTCCCAGACATGAGATGACTAATGGATACTGATTAGCTAAAAGCCTTGAAACTGTAAGATAGTCCAATTGTTATTAAGTGTTTTATGATTAAAGTTGAAAGCATGAAAAATGTCTACAAATGGTGTCTGAAAGGATCTTTATTTTGGGTTAAGTGCCAGGCATCTTTTTCATAGTGAACAAAGAAAATACAATTAAATTTTGTGTAACCAGATGTGATAACTGGTTATTGGGGTAGGACTTTTCCAACTTTATGCCCATTAAAAAGGTAAAATCTCTGTAGTTATAATCAGCTGTGAAATGCAAATGAAAGTGATTGTTATTGGTTCTCAACTTTTAACCTTAACTTTAAACATTACCCTATGGCCTTTTAAAAAAAAATTGCATACCAATAATTAAATCAGCACTTTTGGAATCATAATAAAGAGAACACTAATTATATTAATAATTGTAAATTTCAGTATATGTGTAACGTCTGAAGATTAAATGAATCTTTAATTTCATAATAAAGAAAGTTTAAGTCTTACCCTAACCCTCTGCGAAGGCCAACTCTTGTGAAGTGGAGCAGAACAAAATAAGACGTTTTAAATTGTTCAGGGGCCTCATTTATCAATGTAGCAATGTAAACTACAGGTGGCGTTTGCGCCACTAAAAAGGAAACGTTGCGCATTTCAACTTTCAGATTTATAAAAGCGTTCGCATGCACGTCCTACGTCAATTTCTGTTTATAAATCAGAATCAACTCTAAAGCAGGTGCACATGAGGGAACGTCTTCCCAGGCCCACATAGTGGCTGTAAAAGGTCAGGTGGACGCCTGTAATACATATTCATCAAATCATTTCCATGATGGTTCGGGACGGAGAAAGAGGGAAGAAGCAGAATTTTTAGGGGTGTGAGACTAACATCCTGATGGACCCCGCTGGAAAACGTAAAAATGTTTAATTGGTGGGCTTGGCGTGGGCATTATTTTTATATATATATTCTATATATTACTTGTGTCAGAAAGGCAGAATAGTGGCAGCAGGTGGCCGATGCTGTCATCGTAGTGTCAGAAGGAAAAACAAGCCAGAGGCATCGGAAAGTGCGGCTGGATATCTCAATCAGTAGAGCATCTGTCTGTCATGCAGGAGATCGAAGTTCGATTCCCACAAGGGTGAACAGAAACACCTTCCACATGGGGCCTTAGGCAAGACGCTACAGCCCACAGTAAATGGTATTGGAGAAAAGCATCTGCTAAATGACAGTAATTCATAGTTCAGACTGGTTCTGCAGTGCTGCAGCTGTAATCAGAGAGTCTCGCAGCACCGCAGTAGCCGTGTCCTCAGAGGAAGTCCTGCAGGTGCAGAAGGACACGATCATTGCTATTAACACTGTGGCCAAGGAGTTGCGGGAAATAGAGACGGTCTTGATGGAAAATTTGGGGCAACATTTACAAAAGGATTGTGTAAGAAAAAATAAATCCACCTCTTGTGTGTTTCATAAGCGTTGCATCACTTCTAGACGCTCCTGTCTGTCTCACTCTGCTGGATCTCAGAATAAATGACCAAAGCTTACTTTTCGTATTTTCTTTTACTGACTGGTAAATGTTGGCAGCATACTCCACCTCATCATTTTCTTGATTTTACTCTGTACCGTTGGTGTCGCAGTTTACTCTTTTCCCAGATTTTGTTACACCCTGGTCAGATTTGCTGTGAAGTTAGTGTAAATAACTGTGGCTAAGGTACATGGTATCTGTGGAGGTAACTATTAAACCACAGGTGAAAATTCCATTTGTCAAATAATGCATTTGCATTGAATTTGCACAAGTAAAACAAAGTGAATTTTCATTTCATATTAGGTTTGAATCCATCATTGGACATAGTTTGATTTAAATTAAAATAACTATATAACTGCTGAGGTGACTGTGATGTAAATAGCAAAGCAAAATATTCGACTTCCAATGTACAGCAAATTAAGATATTAAAATAAATAATAAGAATTTAATAGAAGTGATAGAAATCTAATTTCAACCATTTGCCTTTAGATTAAAACTCCTTCCTCTTATCTCTTGCATTTATGTCAGTCAATAAAAATTCAGATGTAATCTATGAGCCTTTAAAGATAATTTTGGAAGGTCATCACACTTTGATGGCATACAGGATTAAACCATTTTTACTGGGCTTGTGGGTTCAATAAATAGTGACCAGAACTAATAATTTTACTGCATCAGTTTTATCACACACTCTATTTAAAACTCTCAAATTTAGCATCCAAAGTTATGCCAATGCCAGGTTGGATTAACATTCAAGTGTGGTACATTACAGGAGCACCTCTGCCAGATAACAGCTTACTATCTGCTGAATTGTGAGGGTTGTGTAAACACAAGCATGATACAAGTGGGCTTGGTTATACAAAATAAATTTTCTATCATCCAAGCACAAAGGAAAATTGCCTTAATTCTGTTTAATTTACTTATCTTGTTTTTGTATGACACAATTCAAACCTTTGTGACAAAACCTATTTTTTTTGTTAAATCCCTCATCATTGAGGCTTCTACTGTAGTGTTCTGTAGGAAATCTAGCACTGGAATGCATTACAGCACATTTAAAGAGGAAGAACCTGGGTCTCTTGTGGTGTTCAAAGTTTTAATCCAAAATCCATTAAGGACATGTCTAGCTGCATTACGGAATTGCAGTTATGTTTAGAAACACTTAAGGTTCATTTTTTTTGCAGCTGTTTGGTTGTAACCCATGGCTAGTGTTAGGTTTGCATATTTATACTTAACTGCATGCAATATTTACAGTTAGATAATATAAATGAATAAATAAGAAGGGAAGTTGGTACAGGACCTCACACCATTTGATGACACAGTTAGCCTCCTACTATGATTTATATTTTACTTAGCTGATAATTAGGAAAATATCACATTTCACAGGAATGACAGAACCACTGGATCAAGAAACACAGAAACAAATTATAGAGCACCACCTATAGGTGTTGTACCTCAAGCTTAGGAGTCTGTTGGTATTGGGAACCAGGTCATGTAATGTCATGTTTTGATGCCTTGTGAATTTTACTGCAGAGTGTAGGGGAGGAAAATTTATATAAATAGAGGATGAATAATAATATAACTCCTGTTGCTTCTTTGCTTAGACCTAAAACCAGATACAGTGAATGCAGCACAATTTCAAGTTCAAATTGGATTGAGATAAAAATGGAGAGGCTGGATTAAGCTGGGAATATGACTTACTTTCCCATCAGATATTTTAAGACCTACTGTAAGGGTTTCTAAATAACACGAGAGATTTGTCTTGCTTTTTAGTTTATTTTTGTTTTGTAAGTTATTATTTCCGAAACAAAAAGAAAGAGCTATTTTTCCCATGTTTCAAAATCAAATATCAAATAAGTTTTGTTAAAGGTCCCATATTGTGCAAAATTCACTTTCTAAAGGTTTTCTAACGGCTAAGTGTCCTCATAGCCTGTGTATGAGGCCCCAAAATAAGAAAATTCTGTCTCCTCTCTCACTTGCTCTCACATGGCAGTATCCACTTCCCCCGGAAGTGGATACTGCCATTGACCCGTCCCCCGGGTCATGGACAGGCACCACTCATTACATTTAAAGGTTCAGACATAGAAACAGCCCGTTCTCAGTAGAACTCACTAGAACTACTTATGGGATGGCAGAAATTAAAGACCAAGGCTGAATTTGGGGTAAAACACTTTGAAAACAATGTTTTTGGACCTCTGACACCCATATGAAACCCTTTAAAAAGCTGCAGCCTACCTAAGAATTGTTGAATCTCTGAGTATGTTCACCGTGAGTTAGGGAAACCCAGGATTTTCCTTTCCAGAATGAGAGGTAATTCTTACCCACGGTGTGTTGTTCACTTACGCGTGAGGTGAACCTCCTCTTGCCAGGATCACTGTTAAGTAACCCTGAGTTTCTACCAGTTTTCTTTCTCCCACCTGACGCAGGTTGTCTTTACTAACGTGATTCCAGAGATTTAGAAGCTGATTTAACACACAATAATAATGAGGGGAAAAGATTTTTCAGGACTTGACCAGACCTGTTAACATTTCGTGATTAACATCTCCTCAAACAGTACCGTTTTACAGTCACTCAGATACTTCGGCAGTAAATATTGTTGGCAACACAGAAGATTTTAGAAAGACAACGGTATGTCAGGTCATGAGGAAATATATATATATATATATGTGTGTGTGTGTGTGTGTGTGTGGTTGGTGAGTGTATACGGAAATTTAAATCAGAGGTGTTAGCAGTTAAAATAAACCTTGAACACATTATCACATGTTGCATGTGGATGAGTTCTGAGAAGTAACCAGATTAATTTTCCACATTCATGTGCTCTAACTTACCTTTTTATGAAAAATAACTTTCTGGTTACATTTGGATTTTGTTTAATCAAAATCAAAAACGTGTATCTTTTTTCAGCAGCATCATTAAAAGGCTTCAAATTGTAGTTAAGCTTTTGCAAAGCACTTAGCTTACCTGAGGACTGTGACAGAGAAAAAGCTTGTCAACCCTGCAAGATCAGTAATCCACCATGCTTAATTTACCCTTCCGATACGAATGCTGCTTACAGGGGTCTGATGCAACGGTGTACGCAGGCTTACCTTAGCTTGGCTGGCTCATTAACGCGCTGTCGGGTGCATGCTGCCTATGATCGCTCTCTGTAATGACACAGAGGCAGCTGAGCTGGATGATAGAGTCTTCACCTGATCAATGGGAATGTCTGACATGAAATATTTAATACTCCAACCTCCTGGAATTAATCGCCCAGCAAGCTTAATGTTTCACTTTTAAAGTATGTCAGATAATTCTGGTTACCTAAGGATGTTTTAAATGATAGTCTATATCTTTGACTCTTTGGCTATCCAGGCACTAGGAACCCATTTTGGTTGCAGCACAGTATGTAAATCCAATGAAAGTCAGAAGTTGTACATTTGCATTTGGTTATCATGCAATAGCTCTCAAACCTTTTAAATTCAAGCCATCTCACCAGGGTTACTTCCAGTAATCTATTATTACCAGAGACTATCTTGAGATAGAATAACACCAGCTGTGCAATTTACAAGTTTTTATATCTTGCTTACTAACTCTGCCCCTATTTTAAATCAACAACATATCAAACAGGCACACAAATAAAAATTATCATGACCTCCACTGGTGGTATAAGTTCTGCTGTGTCAAATATCTCCAAATCCACATTTTGCCTTGAGATTTAAATCACAAACTGTTTGGGATCCATCAAAAAAAAAAAGAAGAAAATGCCACCGTCTGACTGGAAATTTTGTTTTCCCCACCAGACATTTGCCAGTCCTGGTTCATTTAAACCTCATGGGCCACATTAGAGCCAGCTGTTCATTTAGCAAGGACAAACAAAATAACCATGAAACTAAGTGGACATTTAAGTAGTGTAATGACCAGAAACAAATAAATAGTGAAGCAAAGTCATGAAAGTCAGCTAAAACTAAAACAGATTAATAAAAATCCACTGGCATGGCGTGGTCTCAGCTGTGAATGATACTAAATCACACTGTAACCACAAGGTGATTTTTACTTAGAAGTCATGGTTTTCCCATGTCATGCTAATCTTCCAAACAAATTCGCCACCACTAATGAAGCTTTTCGTCACATTAGTGATAAATACTGTTCCAGTTGCATGTGGAATTGCAGTAATATTTTGTGTTTATTGGTGTTTATCATCCATGTTTAATAGTGTCCTTGATACAAATAAATGGACAAATGATCAATTAACACAATAAAACTAATAATTTGACAAATAAATAATTTGACAGCAACCAAAGTAAGTATAGTAAAGATAGTAAATCTGTGGAAATTCTTTCTTTTCTTCTTTATCAGTTGTCATTTAACTGCATGTTTGAATGTGTTTGATTATCAAGGTTTTGAAGTGTGTACAAGATGCTATATTTATTGATATAAGCTGCAGTGGAAGTGTACAGGAAGTATCAAGTTTCCATAACTTGTAAGAGTAACTTATTGGCCTCCAGCTGCCACTAAGTTACTGTAAAATTTACGGCAACCTGTACAGTGTTTAAGTACAACTAGATTCCCAATATGCCTTTTTTCATTCACATAATTTTTTGCTTCTATTCTCATGTTTTAGAAATAAGTGAAAACTCAACTCACTGGCATGTAAAGCATTTTCAAACTGTCATTTTGCTTTAATTAAATCTTTATATTTTTGCAGTGTCATCTCACAAAAATCACCATTCAAGTAAATCAAACAGCATCTGTGCAGTGAATCTGGCTATACTTACATGTACAATGATGGAGAAGCTGGCGAATGCCCTGAATGAAGCAGCAGAATGTCTACACATTACAACCAAGCTTGACTCGGCTGTGCATCTCAGACATTACCAGCTTGATTTGGGGCAGTTAATACGAGGGGCATGCATGCAAACCTAACAGGTCTCAAGCCCCAGGTGTTGGTGTCTTAAGTATCATCAGTAGTGCTGACCTTTGACCCCTGTGTGGGCTGTAAAAAATACTGTTTTGATTTGGAGATCAGAGTAGGAGAGAAAATAACTCACGAATCTTCCACTACTCACGCTGTCTCCTGTTTAAATGCTGTTAAACTTTTAAATTTATCCTCGCACTCATACTTTTTTTTCACATACTCACAGATAATTAGAACATAAAACAAATATTATGAAACATCTTTAATGTAGCTAAAGAGAACATTTGCATAGCTTTGCTTTTATCTGTCCCTCTTGCAGCAGCTAAATAAAGTATGAAAGTGAAAACTATGGGGGAGTATACATCAGTATCCCACATACTTACTGTAGTGAAGTAGTGGTTAGGACCGTTGAAGGGCCAGTTTCCTGTGCAGCTGATGTTTGGACTTATTTCAGCCTGCAGCTGGAGTATCTTCAGAGTTTGATCCTCATTTCATCTCTACTGTTTATATTTTTGCTTTCGCCCAGAGCTGATGCTGATGCGTGAACCGGCATCTAGCAGGCACCACTACACACTGCCCATGTGCCTGTCAGTAAGAGGCTCCGTGTCAGCGTGTGAGTAATTTAGAGGGTTCCTATGACTCTTTGAGTACGCACCTGGAACAAAGCCGGTAAATGGAGCCCCCACTCTACTGCCTGACTCACTCTGCCATCATCAGCTATGCCAGTCTCATTACGTGGCACTTCTCAGGATTTAAATATCACGCTGCAGTGCAACGGCTTCAGGGCCAGCATCTTGTGTGCTTTAGTGGATCTGCTCACAAAAAGGGTTATCATCATCAACATTAGGTGCCTTTTTAAAAACATTTTACTCATTCACAAGTGTATTTGTGCCGCCACTTTATTTGATTTTAAAAGTTTCGCTGCTTTTTAAATTTTTAATTATCAAATATCCAGTTTTAACTTGTGTTTTTAAAGCTCAAATACATTTAGTCTAGAAATGTCTCTGCTGCAAGTACTATTCTGTATAAACACATGCATGTGCGGATCATCTATTAATTTCTAGACGTTTGTAAGTATTTTGATTGATTGATGAAAGATTTTATAATCAACGTCTTGTGTAAAAAACAATGTTTTAAGACTACAGTTTTCTTAAGCTGAGCTAAGCTAATGGTTTAATACTTCATAACATTTTAAACTTAAAAGTTTGCCAGGTCAAGAACAGGGAAAATGTGATACTTTTGATCCCACCTGCCTATAATTAGTTAATCTTACCTTTATATTCTTTTAATTCTTTATTAATTAAACACATTGCTTCTGGGGACCCTGTTTACAAACAACAAAAATACAATTAATTAAATTTAAATATATA
>JBAMHW010000026.1:9304574-9320764 GCA_037177495.1 Rhadinocentrus ornatus
TATATATCTGAAGGATCTCCTCCCAGACCTGGAACAGGGCATCAGCCAACCCCTGTGGTGAACGTGGCGGTGGTGGATGATACGAGACATGATGTCCCAGAAGTGCTGGATTGGATTCAGGTCTGGTGAAGTCCATAGCATCAATGCCTTTGTCATGCAGGAACTGCTGACACACCCAGCTACATGAAGTTGAGCATCAGAAGGAACCCAGGTCCCACTGCAGCAGCACATGTGTAAGATTAAGGCCCAAGACTCCAGTTAAAATCTTTGATTACCTTACTCGCTGTGTTTTATAAGTATTACATTAAGGGGAAAAACACTCCCTTTTTAACCAGATGGTAAAATGTTTATCTATGTTGGTTTTACTCCCTTTACCTTACTCTGTGTTTGAGTGAGAAACCTTTGATTTGTGAGTAATGTTGTGGAAAAAGGCCCTCTTCAGAAATCTAGGCTTCTTATCTTCAGAAACCTTGAGAAGCTATCTCAAATTGAAAAAGTCCTAAAGAGCTAAATGTTAGCTTATACTGTTGGATATCTAAAACAATCCTGCTGATTAATTGTGTCTGCCAATAAACAATATGTGAGAAGTTATACTTAAGGAAAGTCCCAGAGTCCAGGGGAAATTCTTTGTTTGTCTGTGTATGGTCGGTTCTTCTTTTAGGACACAAGTGGATGGGGGTTGCAGGACCAGTGACTGCAGCTGGAAGGACTTCTACATCTTCAGCATTAGTCAGACACAATTTATGTATAAAAAGGGGAGGAGCTAAGATATTTAAGGGTCCAGTGGAGAGTGAGAAGGGGGGCTGGCTGTTGGAGGGGTCAGACTGGTTTTGGAGTCGAGGGATAGGTAAATCAGGACCCGGAGCTCTGTATGCACATTTCTAATATTCTGTAATTGAACAAATAATTGAAATAGGAGAGAAGTAGTTTGTCTTCACTGGAAAGTCCACTCGGAAAGGAGAAGAGAAAGCCAACGGAGTCAGAACGTAGGAAATTAGTACCCACTCGGTTTAAGTGTGTGGGAAATTAGTACCCGCTTGTCTGGGATGTGTGGGAAAATAGTTTGCATTCTTGATGATGGAAAGAAATATTTTTAAATGGTTTTCATTCTCACATGTTCTGACAATGGGTCTGGGGATCTCATCTCAGTACCTAATGGCAGTCAGGGAACATCGAGCTAGCACATGCAGGTCTGTGCAACCCTTTAAAGATATGCATCCCCAGACCATAACTGAACCATTGTCAAACTGGCCATGCTGGAGGATGTTGCAGGCAGCAGAACGTTCTTCACGGCGTCTCCAGATTCTGTCACGTCTGCCACATGTGCTCAAAGTGAACCTGCTTTCATCTGTGAAGAGCACAGGTTGTCAATGACCAATCTGACAATCCTGTTAGCTGGTGAATGCCAATCGCGCTGTACAGTGTTTGGCCCTGAGCAGAGGCACCACTTGTGGACTTCAGGCCCTCGTACCACCCTCTTGGAGTCTATTTATGACAGTTTGAACAGAAACCTGCACATTAGTGGCCTGCTGGAGGTAATGTTGTGGGGCTCTGGCAGAGATAAAAACCAGGAAGTAGTCTTTGGCCACCACCTGCAGCTCCATTTCTTTATAGGGGTTGTTTTGCCTCTCATTTCCACTTGTTGTCTGTTCCATTTCTACAACAGCAGGTGAGACTAATTCACAATCAGTGTTACTATGGGACAGTTTGATATCCCAGAAGTGTGACTGACTTTGAGTTACATAGTAATGATTATGTGTTCCCAGTGTATTTTGTATGACACCTTTGTAACACATTTATATATTTCCAGTTTCAACAGTGGATAAAAGTTAAATGGGAAAAATTCTAACAGAGAAAGGGGTGTTAAATATTTCAGATAGAAATACTGTAAAATTATTAGTGTAGCAAAAATATGCAATATGTTCTTTAAATTTTACAAAGTTCTATCCTGCACTGAATCTAATTTAACACATGATACCCAAAATATTTGATTATTTTGAAGCTGTGAAGATAAAGAGATTATTTCTACAAATTATAAACAAGTTAACAGGTGTTTTCTCATGTGCAATTTGCTTCAGTGGCCTAAATGAACTATTTAAATCAGTTACAAAGAATAAACTAATTGTTTTCAGAGACTCAAATTACTGTCCAGGTTCATCTGAAAGACTTACAGCTAAAGTGTTATTCATCCTTCCATACTGTGACTGTGTAAAGGGAATATATAAAGCAATGTTTACAGTTCTTCGTTTATATGCAAATCTTGCTTGCAATTATAAAAAATATGAGAAATTATACAACATCAATAGTTTATGTGCAGACCTGCGTTTTCAGCCCTTTTACTAAAGTCATCTCAGTGTTTATTGCTGCAGTGGTAAAAGTTCAGCAAGTTTTCTTTTTTTTTCTCCTTCTTTTTTTTTACATTGTATGCATATTATGAAAATAAAAATAAAACACAACTCACTTGTAACATGCTTTTTAAATTTTTTTTTTTATTAACCCATTAATATAGTAGAAGCTTTTATCCAAAGCAACAAGTGAAGGGCAGGGTTCTGCAATACACTGATACAATATACATACTTCCCAAGGGCACCTGGAAAGTTAATTGTATGTTGGTTGTCTGGTTAAGTATTTTGTCTTTGCTTTTCAACCAGCCAAGAAGTTTAGGCATATTTTTAAATTCAGATTACAAATTTGTTATTTTGGATTTTCAGCAGCTGGCTCCCATTGATAGTGCCCCACACCCCAGACATGGAGGTGGAGGCCAGGAGGTAGAAATAACAGAGGAAAGATGGATCTTTCTTTAAAGAAGAAGAAGAAGATGAAAAAACAACCCAAGCACTGGCTGTTTACATCTCTTTGGCACGTCTGTGATTGTTTCCATGACAACAGGAGTAAAGATAGTTGGGATGTTTCACTGATACAGTGTGCCAAGTGGTGCTGATTGCTGGACGTGAGCTGAAGATTGAACAGCAGATGCAGGAGGTGGGAAATGACGGTGCCAGCGGTGGCATTACCTCAGCGTGATCCTGTGGGTGAAATCAACGCCAGACAAATGCAGCTTCTGTTTTTAGGCACCAGCTGTCTTGTTTACCTCTTTACTCTCACCGGGAAATGACATTTACAGCTGCACTAGGCTTGAGGTTGGGTTAAAACACACCTGTGTTTTTAGAGTAAATGCTAGTGTGCAGCTACAACAATCCATCACTTATTAAGTTGGAAGGTGACATTGTCAGCTATTGCCACATGCAATTCCCATCATCAACACAGGGCATCAATAGGCAATATCATTTTGCAATTATACTCTAACATACACAACTCTCATTTACATGTGAGGGAAATTTTAATCTCTATTTCATTTCTGAATCTCATTAAAACTCCAACACTCGGAAGTCGTCCAGCATCTGATCTGTTGCTATGGGAATAAGCTACATGAGAGATGCAGTACTTACATTTGCACTTCTTTTCCCGAATTATTAAATCCTTAACGTCTCAGGGAGACTTTTCCTTTGTGGAAGCAAAATGAGGATTTTTAAATGAACACATATAGAGAAATCAACATCGGGACAGGATTAACTTGAGTCAGTTTAGCAAAGAAATGTCTTTGAATAGTAAAACATGTTTACAGTGATATTAAATCATCACCAGGCTAGTTACTCATATTCCTGTGGAAGCAGTAAGGTTGTATTTAATTTTTCCACACACTGCATCTGAATATTGGTTTCCTTTTTGTTAAATAAATTAAGACAGAGCATAAATATGTCATGTGTTGTTCCTCATAAGTCAAAGCTTTACTGAAAGTTCAGTAAGGGAGATCTGGTTTATCATATTCGCTCTGTTTTATCACTTTAGCTTTTCCTCTCCCACCCTGCCGCTCCCTTCTTTCCCACACTGTCAAACCGTCCTTATTAATTATTTCCTCACTGCTCTGTTCCAGGCATTCCTGCGTCTCTTCCCTCTGCCAGTCTGTTTTCCATCCTTTTAATAAATCTCACATCTCTGTCGTTCTCCTTCTACACCATGCATTTCACTTCCCACTTCCTCCAGATACCCAAGAAGGAATCTCATTCCTATCATTCTTTATGTCACGATTTGCCTTGACGCAGTAATTGAGTCTAACGGCCAAACTTTATTGACATTATTTGACACAATTGACTTTGCATTGACTTTTCATTTTATCTTTCCTTACTGAATTGTATTTACCTAATTTAAGAGCTGGTAAAAATAGCAGTTTTATTATTGTTTGTCTTATGTGTTGCAATGCAAAACCTTAGAAATTAGACAGAATACCTCCTTTTTTAAATGACTTTTTGGCTCATAACAGAAAGCTGACAGATCCAAATTCCATCGACATAAAGATGAATGAACCAATTCTGAAATGCAATTAGCATGAAGACAGACACATTTACTACAACTGGACTGAGCTCATGAACTCACAACTGGTTTCAAGTCATTTTGTTCCTTTTGGTAAGGCTAAATAATTATAATATTAATGCAACATGAGCAATGAAATTAAATTTCAGCACTTGATGATGATGATTGATAACACATCTTTAAATGTGTTAAAAGTTAAGCATTTTTGTAGGACGTGTCACAAAAAGTAAATAAAATTGTGTTTGGTCAGTTATTTCTCCTTTTTAATAATACTAATTGTTGTTGTAGGATACATTGTTAGAGACCCCGATTAGTAATTTTTTCAATGAGGTAAAACCTTATAAGTATAGTGAATTTATTGAATTAACAAAACAAGTGGGTAGGACCCTAAAATATGTGCCAAAATCCCCTGCATTAGTTTGTCTCTTATTGGTATTGTTTTGAGTTGCTTAGTGGATTGGATGATTGCACTCTCCCACAGTAATCATAAAACCCCCCACATATTTGCCGTTTTTACACTGTCAAAAACTTCCTTAGTGTGTGGAGGATCCATGCGCAGCCTCAACAGCATACTCAAGCTGATCCCACAGGTGTTCATTTGGATTGAGGTCTGGACTCACCGCAGGCCACTGCATCCTTTCAAGGCCCAAAATTTGAAGGTACTCTTTGGTGATCCTGGCTCTGTGGAGGAGAGCATTGTCATCCTGGAGGAAAGAGGTACCAGTTTCCAGATATATGGTCTAACCACTGGTTCCAGAACCTCATTACAACATGTCTGTCTATCAATTAGGCGCCAGTTTGTGACTGCCACACACCTAGCAACATTTGAACCTCAAAACAGGAGATTATTGCAGGGGATTTTGGCACATTTGTATGGGACACCACCAACATGTTTAGCCGTGTTACTCACCCCAAAGAAGCATGATACTTGCAAGGTATACTTCATTGTTAAGGTGACTAATCAGGCTTTCCAACGATTTATATAATACACAACAACTGGCATTAATAAAAGGGAGATATGATCAGCGAAACAGAAATGAGCTTACTTTTTGTGCTAAGTTTATTTAAACTGTGGCACACAAAACTGTTATAAGGAAGAAAATGGGTCAAATAAATCAAAAACCACCAGTTAAAAGATAAATAGTTTATGTGAATCCCTCACATAGCATTTACTTTTACTCTATACACAGCATGATATACAGTATGTCATCCTTTTGTCTTTTTTTTCGTACAGTTTGACATAATGTTTTTCTTTTTTTCAGCATGCACTTTAGAATGCCAACAAAAGGCTCCACAAATACAGACTTCAAACTAGATTTTTTTCCTCACAGTGAAACATACAAAACATGAAACTGGATTTAAAGTTTGACAGTTTGAGGACACGGTGGAGAAGCACAGCATCAGACTACCATGACTTTTACAGGTAAAGAGCAATGTACTCAACCGTAAGACACAAAAATACATGTTCTGGATTAAAAAAAATAAACACCTTTTTTCTTTTTTCAAGTTACAACATCCTAAAAATACACAAAGAAAGGTACCCCTTTGACAATTCAAAGAGAAAAGCAGCATGTTTACTACACAAGGAGGATTTGTGGGTACAGGTTGACACTTGAACAGCTAGCCTATAACTGTGGAGGTTGCTACCAACATCAGAATTTGTGCCACTTGTCAGTCCTGCCCATCAGCATTTGCAGCAAAATCTTTTCCCCTCACTTCTTCCTTCCACCTTCTTGTTTAAACGGGCTGCTGAAATCACAGTGTGGATCGGCGCTTTTTGTGTTTTCGGGTGCTTATTGCAAATCCGATCTGATTGTTTAGGTATGTGGGATTGCTACTGTGCAGATGTAGCCATTCTAGAAGTCCCGCTTGATAACTTGGTAGATTTCTGCTACACTTTTGCTCCATTCCCCACAAAGGGAGAAAAGTTCGGAAGAATCAAGTCTGCATTTTTTTTTTTTTTTTTAGCCACCAGGAGTTATGAGGAATAATCTGGTCAGAATAAATTGTTTTTTTTGAGGAGACAAACATCTGCAGCACTGACGTAGGGTAGTTGCATGATAACTGCATGAGAAGACGGGACTTCTACAACGGCAGCTGCATCACAGGGGAACTCTGTCTCATTCAGGCTTGTGCTAAAACTAACTTGGAAGAGTCAGCATCCGGTTCACTCACTGGTCTTCCCTGACCTGGTCTTTCAAACTGCAGATCTCAACCTGGAGTTTTGGGGTACTCACGCACGAGTTCTCACACACACAGTTATAAACAGCAGAGCAATTGACCTATTGATATTACCAATTAAAATAAAAGCAGAATGACCATTATGTCACACTTATTCAACTTAGCACATTTGCCTCTCTACACTGTATATAGTTTAAGTAGAATTTTATATTAATACACTCCATTTTTTTAAAACACAAAACGCCTCAACAATCTTAATACACTTATTGCGGGGGGATTACCACAGCAAGAAAAGTGATTGATGTTGAGTGTAATGGCGCAATTAAGCAACCACCAACCTGGTAACCTGACTTACCATTATACGACAGATGTGTGGACGGAGCTACTTGGCCCAGATGTGCTGTGTTGTTGTATTTACAGGAAAAACATCTATCACATAGATAGTCTCTTTTGAGGACATGTTCATTTTTTTCCTCCTTGTGTTACTCCAGAGTTCCAATATAGGAACAGAAAAAAGAGAATTCAGGTAAATATTGAGACTTATCAAAGTCTTCCTTTTAAGAGTTCCTTCCCTACGTGTTGAGCCTTGAGCTGGCTGGCTGTCAGTTTCCTCATGGAAGTCCTCATCCATAATGTCCTGCAGTAGGGGCCTTGTTGCTCCTGATGGGGTCCTCCACAGCAATAGGTCCTCATTTCTGATGACAGTCTTATCCCACTGCCATTAAACAGAATATGAATTGTCTAAATAACATATGACCACATTTCTAAATATCAGAAATGCATAAATTGTATCTGCCTGCATCAATTCAGTAGACCTTGTAATGCAAACTTTTTGTGTTAAATAACATATATGCACCAACATGAAAATCTTTCAAGTCCACGGTGCTCTATCAGCAAGAGTTCTAAAACCTCTGCTGTATGTTGAAGTGGCTTAAGTGAACATGGGGGTTGGGTGAATTAATAAATGGTTGTAGAGACAGAGAAATGTTTGTAAGAGCAGTTCTTTTAATTGTTTGACTTTTTTGAATAGCTGGGTGAAAGACGCATCTAGCTGTGAGCCAGTTGCTAAGCAACCTTGTGCTACGGGTACAGATGTACTGTAGGGATGGGTGAGGCACATTGCTGCATGGCTATGTCTGCTGTCCTGCACCTGTTGGTGTGCAGAGGCAATTTACACCTGTCACGGCAAAACATTCCAATCTAGAATAAATGCTGCAGCCTTTCAGCAAAGTAAAAGGGCTGCTCTCAGGGTACTGTGAGAAGATGTATAAAAACTGTGAGCTATCGTAAGAGAATTTATTTCTAGCCTGTCTGTTTTGAGGATTTAACAGCCTTACAGCTCTTTGATGTGTGTTGTAAAGGTGATATTATAGAACACATTTTAAATTAAAATGTGATACATTGTTCAAAAGGCCTCTTGATTACGATCTTAGTTGTTTACCTTGTTTGTATTGACTTTTTGTTTTTTTTAAAGTTGAATAAAATGCTACAAAGTTTGCAACCACATTGAAGCACCTCTCTGTTATGAATAAAGAAAAATCCCCATGTTAGTTCTGACATATGAAGTCACAAGCTATAATTACTGATCGAGAAGTGTGGACCTTCATCCCTTCAGATGGTTACCTTTCTGCAATGGTGGTGCCTTCCCCCAAGCCATTAAGATAGAACGCTGCTCTCTGCTTGTGTGAAACCAGTACAGACAACCTCTTTGCAGTTATCTGTGAGCAAACCAGAAACAAAACAGCTTTGGTGGTACTCTAAAAAAAAAAAAAAAAAGAAGAAGAAGAAAAAAAACCAACCAAACATTAGGAGAAGGGGGGAAGGTTAATCTGAAATGGTGGCAGAACCCTGCATGCAGACAGAAATGATACCCGGCTGGCATTCTGTAGATTGTCGGTGATGCAAAAAGCAAAATGAAACAAAATACAAATCCCCACCCTCTTCTAAAATGCAGTATAATAACTTTAAATGAATGATTTTCCTGCAAGCTTTTTTAAATTCCTGCTCATTGCCACAGATTTTTTTTTTTTTTTTTGAAGATGGTTACATGATGATCACAAACATGAGAAGACCCATCAGCCAGTAAAGAGAGAATGTATGAGCTGAAACCAGATTATGAAATATTAATTCTCCATCCTTATAGCAAAGAAAAACAAAGTCACAGTTGTATGTGAATCAAATCTCTTTCCTTTTTTTTTTTTTTTTTTTGGAAGCACAATTTTTTCAAGATATCTAAATATAGTAAATCTATAGCAATGTCTAATTTCCCTGATCATTAATATGTATTAAATATTATGGCTGCTACTTCTGAAGCCACCAGTCAGAATTGTTTTATTGCAAGTCTCAAAGTACGACATCAAGCTAAAGGGCACTCCAAGTGACACAGAAGAACAGACAAGTTATTTATGGATGTTAGCAAAGCACATATCTCATATCTTCAAGAACAAGGAGAAAATGAGTACTCGCTCAGATTGCCCAGACTGTAATACAAGTTTTAGCTACAATCTTAAGTACTTATCCACTAGGTCACAATATCTAGAGAAGAGTTCAGACATGATGCCAACGGAAGGTGGTCTGTTAAGTGATGAGATGTGGTGTGGTTTGAGGCAAAGTGGCCATGGACATCTCACAGGATGGAGGGAATAGGAGAGCGAGAGCGGCGCAGCGGGCAGGGTGATCCGTAGGGTGAGGTCACAGGAGACAACCTCAGGGTGTTACCAGCCATGCCAGTCATGCCCGCTATGTTGTTCAAGCTCCGGGATTTCTCATAGCCTTTAGATGAGGGGGCGACAAAAGGTGGTGGTGGTTGTGCAGGAACAGGACATGAACACACACAGGCAGGCAGGCAGGCAGGCAGGCACGCAGACAGGCAACGATCCGAGTCCGAGCCAGCCGATTGAACCGAGACAAGACAGGAGACAGGAGTGAGACAGAGCAACAGTAACATACTGTATTGTGAGTGAATGCACATCAAATTTCCTAACAGTGGTTATCAGGCACATTGATCTCAGATTATAGAAGTGAAGCTGCTTTGGAGGGGAAATAACTGGCTGAGAAGGTACAATAACCCTCCTGTTGTATTCACCTCCCACCCCTTACTTTAGTGTTCCTAGTCAAAATTGACTAGGTCTGTTTTAACTGCTCTTAATTAGAACAAAAACAATTATCACCACCAATTTTTTATTCAACATGTAACAATGTCTCGAAGTAGTGTTTAACATGAATTTATAGAATTAGACATAAAATAACTGCAGTGAAAATACAAAAAGGCACTGAAAATGTTTTGCAAAATGAACATGTAATGTAAAAGTCAACATGAAGTTTTGTGTGTGTGTGCAGCTCCTGTCCAAGAGCATATGATGTAAAGAAGTTGTCAGATTTGATATTATGCCCTTGGAGATTGGTTGTCATGTTCAGCACAACACGCATGCCCTGTTTTGTTTTGGCCCTTCCAAAACTGGGTATACCTGCATATTCCAGACATAGCTCCTGGCGTCACATGCTGCCCAGATCTTTATTCCATGTTTCCCTTGTTTGCTTGGAATGTAAAGGAATAGCAACCTCTGACAGGAACCAGGCGCTCAGCAACTGTCACCTCAGGGCCTGGATTGTACATAAGTGGTAGGAGCTCCACCCACCTGTCCCAAATGTTCCTAATGGCAGGCAGTTTGTCATTTTGCCAGCGGACAGGTCGTGTATCTCTGTTATCAAATTTTTGAAAGGACATGAAACTGTTGTAAGGACATAGTTGCCCGGAAAATAGACCTGCCAGACTCCACATCCCACAGACTTTTTGTAGCCTCTTTTTTTGAGTGATATACTCCTGCTAAAATCAAAAGACCTATCTAGGCTTGGAGGTCTACCAGGTTGATTTCTCTCTAGGTGTCCCCAAACACATGCTTCCCCTCCAGGTTTGTCATTTCCAGTACAATTCCCTCAATGGACTCTGATAAAAAGAGTTGGAAGCTGGACTTGATGTCATCCACACAAGATGTTGCATACCGTGTTGGCCCAGACGTCATCTTTATGATGTTTTCCACTCTCGCTCTACTTCCTCTGTCCAGGGGGGATAAAGACCAGACCAAGTGTCCACTCTCGGACTGGAATGTCTCCTCAGGTTCCTGTTCTCCATCTGCTGACTGGCCAGTCTCCTCAAAGTCTGGATCAAAATCTGTGTTGTCTTCCACTTTCGAGACATCCTCCTCTATCTCTGGTTCAATTGCAGTGCCCTCTTCATCATGTCCAAAAACCTGAACCAGAACCTCTTCAACAGAGAACTGCTTGTTCAGTCGCCTGACCCTGAGATGGGTTCACATAACAGACACCTGTCTAGTCTGTGTGAAGATATGAAACATTGTTTTATCAGGAACTTGGTTTACCTGGAAGGATAGGCACATAAGCGCGGAAAAGAGATGTGTACCCACAAAGACATTGTTCAGTCTGAAATGTGTGTGAATGAGTGAGTGAGTGAGTGAGTTGGGGTGGTGTGTATGGGGATATTTTCTGTCTGATGGATGGATGTTGAAGTGCATAGTGTGGAGGATATCATAACATATATATTGAAAACTAACTGCAGTCCAAAGACATTGTGGACCATCTTATTAACAATTATAACTAAGTCATCTTTAAAAAAACAGCAAATTACAAGTAAATGTGTTACTGTGCAGCACAGGAAAAACATATTTAATGGTTTTTTTTAGACATCATATTTTCTAGTTCATATATTTTATCATAGCTCTAATGTCGATATGGTACAATATCATATCAGAAAACCCATCATTGTCAACAAAATGTAATGACAAAAAAATGCTGTAACTGCCGTTAGACCTTGCCATGTTCTCTTCATTGATAATTCATGTATCTTCAGTGTTGTTTTTGGTTTTGCTTCAGCTAGTTAGTTGATTTATCACAGATTTAACAATATAAGTGAGTGTTAACATTTTCTTTCAATGCTCATCAGACATTTGTCCAGTGTTCCTCTTTCTAATAAAATCCAAATGGTTTCCAGACATTTGATTTGATTATCCAATTTAAACTATGTTAACAGAAATGTTTTTTATGTGTTTATCTCAAAAGCAAGAGTGGGTGTACATGCCACGTATGAGCTACATCTGAGCAGAAAATGTGGCAGGCTTGCCCGCTGATACACTGTTTAAAAACTGTTGGCATGTACTGCCTTTGTAAAGGTATGGAGCCACTCTGATGTTTACTTCGATGCTGACACATAAATCCTCTCTTGACTGTAGCATATTTTTAACGTAGATAGAATTCAATTTTTTATTTAGATTGAATTAATTTCTTTGTAGTCATTGCCATCAACTGATAATGGCTTGTATAAAAGTTAAAAAGTAGAAGGACTTCATGATAGTATCTAGTTAGTGTTGGAAGCCAGATAGTTAACATGTCAATTTATCCTCCACAGTAGCTCTGCCCCTAACGAAGTCTTGGATGATCAGACTTTCGGTCTGCCAAAGTAATCCTGAGATACTAAAGTATAAATATTGTTATCCTTAAATTGGTTACAAATAAAAAGAGTCTCCTTCTCAGCCTCCCTAGTAAGGTCTATTTAGGGGTGTTGGAGAGGAGGGTCCGTTGGATAGTCGAACCTCGGATTGAGGAGGAGCAGGATGGTTTTCTTCCCAGTCGTGGAAGCTCTACACTCTCTTCAGGGTCTTTGAGAAGACATGGGAGTTCGCTCAACCAGTCTACATGTGCTTTGTGGACTTGGAGAAGGTGTTCAACTGTGTCCCCGAGGGGGCCTCAGGATTGGGTATCTGCTCTTTGCAGATGATGTGGTTCTGTTGGCTTCATCGGGCAATCTTCAGCTCTCACTGGAGCAATTCGCAGCCAAGTGTAAAGGGGCTGAAATGAAATCAGCACTTCCAAATCTGAGACCATGGTCCTCAGCAGGAAAAGGGTGGATTGCCTTCTCCGGGTCGGCAATGAGGTCCTGCCCCAAGTGGAGGAGTTCACGTATCTCAGGGTCTTGTTCACCAGTGAGGGAAGGATGGAGCGGGAAATTGACAGGCGGATCGGTGAGGCGTCTGCAGTGATGCGGACTCTGCATCAGTCTGTCGTGGTGAAGAGGGATCTGAGCCAAAAGGCAAAGCTCTCGATTTACCGGTCGATCTACATTCCTACCCTCATCTATGGTCACGAGCTGTGGGTAGTGACTGAAAGAACAAGATTGCGTATATAAATGGCCGAAATGAGTTTTCTCCGCAGGGTGGCCGGGCTCTCCCTTAGAGATAGGATGAGAAGCTCGGTGATCCAGGAGGGGCTCAGAGTAGAGTTGCTGCTCCTCCGCATCGAGAGGAGCCAGATGAGGTGGCTCAGGCATCTGGTCAGGATGCCTCCTGGACGCCTCCATGGTGAGGTCTTCCGGGCAAGTCCCACCGAAAAGAAGCCCCGGGGAAGACCCAGGACACGCTGGACGGACTACATCTCTCAGCTGGCTTAGGATTAACTCGGGATCCCCCCGGATGAGCTGGTGAATGTGGCCGGGGAGAGTCTGGGTTTCGCTGCTTAGGCTGCTGCCCCCACGACCAGACTCCGAATAGGCAGCAGAAAATAGATGGATGGATGGATAAAAAGAGTACCATTTAACAGCATCGTAACAATTTTATTTTACAAGAAATTGTTTTAAAATTATTAAATATTACTTATGTTAATAGGTCTTCCACTACTTTCATAATTGCTCATTAACATTCATGCACATGTGGTACACATGGCATAAACCATGCAAATAATTGCAAGCAATGAATATATAAAATGGTAAAGTGTCTACAGCGTGCATAAATCTAGACTCAATACTTATGATGATAAACATAATTAGAAATACCATAATTCAATTATCTATGCCGATTTACACTTTACAACAACTCAAACTTGTAAAAAGTTTCATGTGTTGCATGCTGGCAAATTTGCACTTGTTGCAAAGTAAGCAAGCAAGCCAAAGCAGGCAGATTGGTAATGGAGCATGCCAATCAGCTGGGGTAAACACTGATGAGCGACTAATGGAATTGTTGCATCATTACCATTCTGCATCCACCACCATTTGTTTCACTGAGAAGGAGGGTGTATTTTAAACCGGGGCTATTTCAGAACCAGTAAAGCAAGCAAAACAAAACACCTCCTGGGTCTTTGCCAACAGGTAGCAGGGGCTGAAGCAGATGTTTTATGCATTAGGTTTAGTGTAGTGGTCACTTCAAGCTCAGCTGCTAAAAACAATCATTTCTCTTAAATCTAGTCCAATTTCAGAATAACTCAACACCAAAACCCCCAATGTTTTGCAGTAAACTGAACTTTTGGAAAATGGGAGCTGAAATTTAAGAAATTACATCCTAATGGCATGAAAACCACGAATTTCCTGCTATAAGGTGCAGTAGCACAACAAGATTATAGAGCTACTGCACTAAGAGAGCATCTCATGTAGATAGCTTAATGTTGAGGCAGATTACTTCTCTTAGAAGACAATTAGCTGAGGCTTAATGCTTCTACTTTATGGATCAGATTAACAGTATTAATGCCTCAAGATGATGGAGATAAGACAAAGAAGTTAATGTAACAAAAAAAGGTCTTAGGCTTAAAATTTTTTTATTTTAAGTTGGTCTGGGAGAGATTGCAAAAATATGCCCAAAAAAGATAATTTGTCCTCATTTATTAAATGAAGTCCTGTATGACCTTGTTTCTACTGTGTAAAATGTTTGTATGCTTATGTTCTTTTCTTCAAAAATTATACAAAAATGCAACAAGACTTTCTGGTAATGAAAATTGGATAATGGCCTTTTTCTGAATCATTTTACAGTGTGTGGACCAATCTGACTTATGTCAATATTCGTCATTTAGTTCAGTTTATCATATAGTGCCGCAACCATGAGCCATGGTCAACTCGAATCTTTTGGCAGGTTGACTTTATCTTAATGCTTTCAACATAAATTCATAGAAACATTTTTTTAATAAACATATGATATAAATCTTAATTAATCCATTGTACTAATTTACCATTCACACATAGTTTTTCTTTAAATAGTAGCACTTAGTACAATTTTACACATGGAAAAGTCAACCTGCTAATTGGTTTACAAGATTAAAAGTGTTTTTTTTTCTTTCGAATTCCTCCGTCAGTAAAATTTCTGCAGGTTTATTATCGCCTCAGAGGCAGATGATACAATTTATCTTGGTGCCGCACATGGGCAATAAACATGGTAACAGCCAAAAAAGAAAGACACTGGGTCAGAAATTTATTCAAGTGTTTCCAAGCAACAAGAAAACATGAATAAATTGTGAAGAAAGCAACAGTTCTGAGTCAGCTTCATGGACACATCGACCTCTCAGAATTGCTAAAAACACTGTGATGTGTGTCACTGCTGAAAATCACAACAGCAGATGCACAGGTTACGTTACCTGAGCTGACTAGGGCTGAACAACCAGCCTCCCCCCCTCAAGGGATGTTGGTGTACCTGTCACTAAGGACATGGATCAGCTGATGATGGATAAGGACTGAAATCTATGTTTCGAAGGCTTCTTCATTTTTCTTATCTCTTTTATATCACTTTAAATGTTAACTACTATACAAAAAAAAAGTTAAATTCATGAAAACAGAGAAGAACCCAGACCCAGAATCTAAAAAAATAACAATTAAAATGCACAAAAGCAAAACAATTTTTCAGATAAATGCTTTAAAAATGTTACTTTTAAAAAATAGCTCAGGATTTTAACATCAATTTAATTTGCTATGCTAACTTATTACATTTACAATCAATATATAGCATTATGGTTTCCACATTCAGTTACCTGTTTTTCGTAGCCCTCCATCTGCAGGGCAGGTATAGTCACTGGCTGCAAGAAGGAAGCATGTCCCCCCACTCCGACGGTCCTGTTCCCGGGTGCTGGACCTTCTCATGGGGTCCCGCTCCTCTGGTGACATGGTGAGGTCACTACTGCAGTCTGCTGACAGAACTGGGATAGAAGAAACCAAGTTGTGCAATGTTCCTACCAGTCTATCACGGGCTGCACATAATACATTTAATTTGCAGTCCTTACAAATGATAATATTACAACATTGATCAATTTAACCTCTGTCAGTTCCTAAGCAACTGAAACCATCCTCCTCCAGTCATTTAAATATTGTGGAACTTTTAAGTATGACAAATTTACTTGATAACAAAATTACAGGTTTCTTTAGAGTGAACTAAGCAGTAATTTGGTTTCTTATGAAGTTTAAGTTGTGATTATGATTTCAGACAACATAAGTCTGTACATTAGCAGAGCAGTAATGACTGGTCTTTCTGTCTTTCTCTAGAAGGGCTTCTGATTAAAAAGAAAATGGCTTCTTTAGCTGAAGATAGTCTAAAGATTTGCCTCCAGCTGAATGTCCTAAATGACCCACACTTGTAGTGCTGCAGCTACTCAACCACTACTTGTGCAAAGTCTTGACCATTCATTTCCCAGGAAATGGGAAATACAGCAGTTAATTGAAACAAGCAAATTAAAATACAGCACATGCAGCAAAAATAGAGTTTGTACAATTCTAATTAGCTGTAAAGTAAATATTTATATTATTTGAACCCTTTTGGACAAGCTTTTACTGTAATTTCTTTAAGTAGTCTTCTGTAGTTGTTTCTGCCTAAACATCC
>JBAMHW010000026.1:9332356-9342584 GCA_037177495.1 Rhadinocentrus ornatus
GGGCAGAGATACTTGCAGCAAATTCTGCTTTTATACAATTTATTTGATTCAGGGCAGAAGAAGAAACAGCCCAATGGCAGTTATGACAAATGATTAAAATATTGTGCAGTGTTTGTTTTCCATTTTTCACCACATCAGTGTAATATATCTTTAAGTCCCATACACTCTCATACAAGAAATAGTTGGTTTAAGGCCCAAGATATCCACTTACTACATCTCACTGGTGATAATTTGGCTATAAATGCCTATAATGAGGAAACGGAGGGTTCCATAGGCCTTCATGCAAGGGAAAAGACTCCTTGCATTTTCCTCCACTCATGGTTGATTTGTTTTCTACTTCACTCTCACCCATAAATGGTTAAAGTAAGGGGTCAAAAACAATAAAAACAACAATTATTATTGCAACAATAGTAGAAAATGTTTGTCCCAGCAGACAGAGATAAACATTTCCAACTCCAAGGGTGATTAGCGCTATACTTCAGTGTAAAATCACGTTGTTTTATTGCCTACTCAACACCCTCAGGAAGAGCTAAAAGTCTCTAAGAAAGTTTCCATCTTCATTAATTTATTCATTGTTTCAGTGAAAATTTAATCATATTTATTCTCAGCATTTATTTGATTAATAGAAGTAGTGAAAATACATTTACATAAATAGCAGAAACATCATGATCTGTAGTCTTCATGTATCTTTTTGATTGCTCTGTTAAGGCAGAAAGATTTATTAGGAGTTAACAGATTCAGTCAGCCGTCTTGTCACAACCCCAAACACTGATGGGACGTGACCACTGTCACAGTCCTGAAGCAGAGAGGCCTTCCTCATAATCACATCATTTTTCACCAGACGTCTCTGCAACCCCGCTGGAACTCAGCCAGTCCACGACCGGGGGAAAAGACACAAGGAAAATGCCACATCAAACAGCATCACTCCCATGCTGGACTACATCTGCTATTTGGCTTAGAGCCACCAGATCTGGTAGGCCAGGAAGCTGACACCGGGGCTATGCAACTTCAGCAAGTGATAAGCCAATATGGTGTCACAGCAGACAGAACGGTATACTGGAAAATAAAAACTGTTTTGCAGGTGACACGCCTGTCAACGGTCAGTCATATTTTTCATGTTCTCATAAACAGATGCCTCTCTAAGTTTATGAAATAAACAGGTATTTAAAAGACTGATTAATTGATCTATTTATCTTCATATCCATGTAGTTATTTGGAATGACAAATTTTAACCTTTTTTTCTCCTGGAAATTTAAAATGTGCCGCACCAATTCACCATTTTATAGCAAAAGCAATTTCAAGGACCTTTAAAGAGGAGGTAAATAAGTTCAATGCTGACCTTCTGTGCTTGTTTCTACAATAATGACCTTTAAATACGGAAGGTAGAGGTAAAGATCTTGTTTCACCACTGAGGATGTTTTCCACTTAGCTTTCAAGCTGTTTCAGATATCTTCCAAATTCTTCTGGTTTAATGTGAAGTGATTGTAGTTCATGTTACTCTAAACTACTGGTCAAATTTTGAAATCACCTTTCCATTGGGAAGGTGTTCCCAAACTTATGACTGGTAGTGTATAGTAAACTGGACGAAACTAAAGAATTGCATACAAAAGCATCAGTTTATACTTTTTAAACCTGTGCTTTGAAACTACTTTTTGTTGCACATGTGGACACAAATGTTTAATAATTTCTGCAGAGATTGGGCTGGCTGAATGCAGTAAGAAAAGGTTACATGTTTACAGGTATTACAGCTTTTTCTGGTTGTAGCTTGTGATAAGCACAGTTTAAATCAGGAATTCCCCCCTCTTAACTTCATGTGTCATCTGAATATTGACATTGCAGCTTAGATTGCAGAAGCATAAAATGAATTCATAAAGAAACTCCAGATGCTGATGTGAATCATTCAAATCAGTCTCACTCACAGCTCATCAAGTATTCAGGACCTTGCTGCTGTGGTTTTGAATGCAAAGTTGCCCTGAGCTGGAAACACTAGTCATGAGGCACTTTCCATTTGATCTTTTCTTAGCTTTGTGCTTGTAATGCTTAATATTTCTAGAGCAAAAGTATGGAAGTTGTAAGGTTTGTCTTGTACATGAGTTGCTTGCTTGGGAGTTTTACAGTATATCTTTTGTCGTCTCCCAGTCTAACATCCTAATGCAGTATGTTACATGTTGATAAGATAGCATTATAAAATAGTGTTTTCTGTCTCGCTGCTCACCATTGGCACTGATGTTACATAATTATTGTTTCACTTAGCTAGTCGAGCTTGCAGATGAAAATTTACAAAGTGTCAACTTTTCAAATGGCAGCCATTTATGTTTAAACCAGACTCCGAGCCTGAGAGTGAGGATACCGAGATGGTGACAGAAGCACGTTTACAACTAAATGGAAACACTGGGCTCATTTGTACATTGCAAGGGGTTAAACTTTTAGGCTCGTCCCTGAGTATTAGTGGTAGCATTAGCATTAGCTGCGTCAGCTTAACTCACGGTCTACATCTTTAAAGGTTGGGGTGAGCAGGTGTTTTTAGCCATGGAAGAGGGGCTTATTCCTGTAATGAGGAAATCACAGGAGCAAATTAAAATCATACATTTGTGAGAGTTTACCCTTGTTGGTGGTTTTGTTGTGATCAAAGGGCCCAGATGGAAAAACTCGACTGTCTTCAAAAGAAAGGCTTTCAGGGATGTTAACACTTCGGTCCAACACAAAACACGTTTTAACTTGAAAAAGTGCAATTTCCGGGTGATGACTCCTTTAATCACAACTCAAATGTAAGGAAAAACTGACAAAGAATTTCATGTTGATTGACAATCAATACATTTTTGCTTTATAGTGAAAGTGATCGGGGTTATTGCATTGGATATTTGGACATTCATTGGGTGGTAAAAAAAACAAATTTCTCAATTTGAAGAATGTACATGCATTTTAAGTTATATCAGTTATCTGCCAGGTATATTTGCCATTTGCTTGTGACCTGTTAGAATTAATCTTCATAATTAAGCCTGCTAGATCTTGATCTGTTCTGCATGGACAAACCTTGGCACACACCCCTCTCCAACACGCTCTCACAACCAAATACCCAACCAATGTGTCAGATTCTGTTTCTGGAATGGCCCCGCTGGTTCGACCAATGAGAGCACTTGCTGTCCTCACCTCCTCAGGACTGCCACCATCTGTTTGACACCATAGGTGAAAGTTTACACTCAGATTCTGGCCCTAAACCACCATCCATCTCATGCTGGTTCAAGTCCTGTGCATTAAAGCTTCTGTGACATCATCGAGCTTATAGGGGACCCCCGATGGTCTTAACACTCCAAAAGGATCTCAAACAAATGCACACACACGCACACACACACACACACACACACACACACACACACACACACACACGCACGCACACACACACACACACACACACACACACACACATACATGCTGACATAATTAAACCTGTGTGGTCTGGGGAGGGTGTTGAGCTTGTATGTGGTTTGCCTTCTGCTTCTAGGTGATTCTTTTACTTTGGACTTGGTGCTTGTCCCTTGCATTCAAACAAAAAGCTACCGAATATGTTTTACATGGTTGCAGCCATTCCTTTTAGTGTGCAAGGACAGCATAAAAATACTGCTTGGAGAATTGGACTATTGGACAATTCCCCTACATTTTCCTCAGCCTTGGGTTGCCATGTTTGGTGTTGATCTTCTCCATCAGAATGAATGTGTTGAATTTTTCTCCACTTTAAGAAGACTAAACATTAGCTATAATTCAAAAGAAACCTGACTGCTTTCTTTGCATTTCTAAACTATTTTATTTTATAGTTGTAGGCACAGTATAATGTGCCATTGACATATTTGAAAATATGAGACATTATTTATGTATAGCTTACATCCAACATAGTTATTAGAAAGTGCAAAAAAAATCTAGGCCACACGTCTGTTACTTTTACCGTTTATATCTGTGAAGGATTAATAAATTATTTCTGAAAGTTCTGGTGCATTTTATTTAGTTTGAAATATTAACAGAAAAATCATACAATATTCATTTACTGGAAATAAAAATGGTGTTTTTTTAATCCTAGAATGAGCAATTTGTAAGCGATGTGTTATCCTGCACTGCCATATTACTACAGTAGCCAAGGAAGGACAGTTGAATCACTGGCATACAGATGGAAATGGGAGGTATTTAGTTGGATGCAATTTGCAGTTTGAGTTACTTAACAGCAAGTTAATTATATACATAAGGTTCTCAAAGTTTTACATACTTAATGTCAAATATAGAATGTTCTACAAGAAGAGGTCATTTATCTTCCAAATGCCTGATGATAACCAGTACAAACTCTTAATGACTAAATAGCTTGCTCTGTCCAGAAATATATACATTCCCAGCTGCATAATTAATAGAATAATTTACCGGAAGATGGCTATGAAAGTTTCCAAGTTAACTGTTGCAATCTCACCAGCTACTGTATAGCTGAGTGCAGTCTTACATTTTCAATTGGAAAGTCCACATGTAATGTAGATCATATTTTTGGCCTGTTTTTTTCTGAAGGACAGCATCCGTGTAATGTGATGGGAACTTTGGAAAATGAAAATGAAATCCCTATATTATCCTAAATACTTTTTTTTTTTTAATCTAAACTCAACCATGTTTATTTATTTTAACTCTACCAAAAACACATATGTTTAAGTCCTATTTCCAACCGTTTGATAGTAAGAGAAAGGACTATGGAAATTGTTGTGTGGGATAAGCTCTGCAGCAAGTTGGCCGGTCACACCCTTCGTGACCCCTCTGAATCCACAGCGTTGAGTGTGGCAAAATGAGACATCCAACATTTTTTGTTATTGTCATCATTTAGTTTAGAGGCAATTAAAATCAACATCACCACTTAGTGAGACATGAGCTGTGTAAATATATATAGAAAGAAGAACAACTCAGAAAATACATATTCTTTCTACAGTTTTTGAATCTTCACCGTCGAATTGCAACATTTTGTAACGTGCACCAACATAGTTTTTAAACTTTAAGCCAGGAGGTCAGGTTTTGTTTCTTAAGGTAAATATATGGAAAGTTTTTCAACAAAATTCTATGAGTTTTCTCCAAAGACGATAATATTCTGCTCCTATTTTGCACTGTAATGTCAGTGGCTGTGTCTATAAATCAACCTGTGAGTGATTTAAGTTGTAATGAAGTGCAAGCAAGGTATGAATCAGTTGAACAATGCTGTAAATGTCACCAACGGCAGCTGCTGTAAGTTTAGATTGCTGTTTTAATCTCATTTAAACCAACAGGTGTTCTGTGTTATGCTATCATTAGTTGTTTACAGCAGCTTTTTTTTTTTGTGTGTGGTGGAAAAACCTTTGATACCTAGCACTGAACAGGGGACATGGAGACTTAGCTCCCAACTGTCTAGTTACCTGTTTGCTAACAAGTTAGCCAAAACAGCTTTATGAGATGATGTTGTTTTTTTTATAGGAGGTTGAAGGAGGTTGGAGTTGCTTATAATGTTATGCGTATGCAGAGATATGCACAGATAAAAGTTTTTTTTTTTTTTCTTTCTGTTTCTGACTGTATTTGACAGACTCCAGCTGGAAGCTAAACCCCCTGGGCAGTGATTTTCCTCCGTCTGCTTTGTACCTGTCTTTCAGTAGTGTTGTATCTCTTCAAAGTGACCCCCCCTTCACCACTACATCACTACAACTGAGTGTATTTGCTGCACACCCGCGAGCACTGCTGATTGCCTTCATAATGACAAGATCATCTATTTTCACACCTCATTCCCTCCCTCTACCCCTCCTTCTCTTCATGCTTCCTAGTAACCAAATGATGCAGGTCTTGTAAACAAAAGATGAATTGATTCCCCAGCTGATAGTTTGTAAGCTTTAACAACCTGTGATCCCACCAGGCTGGAGTTTGTTTTCTTTAACCTACTCTTTCCTTATCAGACTGAGAATGTAGCATCCTGTTCCTGCTTGTACCCCAGTGTCCATAGTTTATCCACTGATCTACAAACATGTAATCTTTTGAATATTTCAAATTGTAAAACATACAGATGATCAATGCTTGAAAATGTCACCAAATAAACTTGGGTAGACTGTCTAAGCTAAGTCTACATTTGGGAATCACTACTGTGTATACATAACTGTATAAATGCTAAGTTTGCTAAGTACCATTTTATTCCCTCGGCAATGGCATCAGTTTGTGTCTGAAAGACACGTTCGGTTGCAAGGCTTTGAATCTGGAAAATTGCGTGGAGATGCTACTCTTTGGTTTTCTCAGTAGGGATGGAAACAAAAACACAAATCCTTGCAGATCCACAATTTTTTTGCAATCTTATAACCCCAAATTACAAAAAACTCTGGGAAAGTATGGAAAAAACAGCAGTGATTACCACATTAACTGTTACTTTACTTTATTGCAAACAATATGAACCCTGAAATTTATTGTATAGTCTCAACAACTTTCTTTCACTTGTTAAAAATAACATTGTTTCCTGTTGTTTACTGGCCAAAATCCATGTTTATGTGTTATCATTGGTTGGTTATGACTTTCGTTAATGATCTGACACAATTTCTTAAATAAAGATTTTTAGATTTGTTCATACATATGACGGGTACGCCGGCAGGACAGCGCCATGACGTTCTGCCATCTTAAAACTACAGCCGTCAGCAAGGCACCAACTACGCGTTTTCCCTGTAAGCCAGTGCAGTGACTGAGATACAGGAGAAGATAAACGAGAGCAGCTTACTATCCCCGCAAGTTGGAACATCTGTTCAATTGTTATTTACAAAAATGCTGGACCATGCATTTTACTATCAGCAAAAAAGTGAATAGGGGGACTGAAAAGGCAGCGTTAACAGACGATACAAAAAGGAAAATCATCAGGCTAGCCTTCCCCAGGTAGAAGGAGCTCAAGAAGGAGAATGATTTTGAAAGGGATACTGAAGTTTGGCAGCTTTCTCCTTAAGTCAACGGTCCTGCCTAAATTAGCCTAAAGCTAACTATTTCCAAACAGTTTTGTTAGACAGTGTTGCTTGTTACCATGGGCAGTAGATCCTGCTAAAATACACCAGCATCGTTGGTACAGAAGTGTATATTTACGTGGTTTCAGTCACTTTCGAACGCCGAACTAAAAGCTGCAGGAAAGGTTTTTTAAGCTGGCTTTTACTGTGACAAAAAGCCAGTGCTGTGTCGAGGCCAGTTTCTCAATCAAGATCCGTTCCAACTGTGAGAACCATTCTTCCTTCTAAACACAGAAGAGCCATATCTGACAGTAAAGTTCCGTCCACCAGATGTTTTCCCCCTGACCAGCTATGATCCAGAGGGAACTTCTTTACCTGAGTGTGTTAAGTTTGAAAAACAGTAACGTGTTACAGGTTAATACAATGCTTTCATCTGCGCTGTTGAGCCCCTTTGAGATGCGGCGGCTACCGTTGTTGCAATATGTGTTTGAGAAAGTGAAGCGCTAGAATGCACTATACGTTAGCATGTGATTCACAATTCCAACGTCAGATGGCAGTTATTCTTACACAATGTCCCGTTAATATGCATCCATCTTCACACTTAGTGCTGCAACCACCTTCAAAAAATTGGAGCAGTTTAAAGGTAGTAGTAGTATAAAATTTAAAGCTATTATAAGGAATTTATGTCAAGATTTTATTTTGATTATAATTAGATAACAAGAAACAAAGATTGAAGAGGACCTCCAGTTTGTTAACAAATGTGCGAGAAAAATCATTCCCCTGTTTCAAAATGTTTTTCAGAGAATCTTTTTTTAAATTAAATAATTAATATTAAAATTATTTGCATATTTCCTTCTCTACAGTGCAGTTAAACCATTCAAGGAACCCAGAGATATTTCAGTGTTTAAAGATGGGAGCAAGCCTAAGTCAGGCAGCTGTGATTTCACAATCTTCAGAAGCTGATATAACCACATGGACAATTGAGCATAAACCATTGTCAAACACTATCATGCAAAAATACACTCACAAATACCAGTTAAAACTTCATTGCATTAATAGAAACCTTATGTTAACCATGTCCAGACGTGGCATCTGCTTTTCCGAGGTCAGCAGCATCAGATGCAGAGGTTAATCAAGATTTTAGAGCAATGCAAACTGTCTTCAGGACCAAATCTCTTCCAGGGACATTCACACATTTTCATTTTCATATAAACTTCGATGTGTGAAGGTTTTTATTATTTTTTTTAAAGTTTTTTTTATGCATAACCTATTTTTATTATGTAAATCCCTTTGTGTTGCTTTTTGCATGCATTACCTTTATGATCAGTTTCCTCTCTTTCAAATATATTTCTTTCTTTTAAATTAACCATACCATCACGGGTTTTTCTGAGTGGTGAGTGAACTGCAAAGATGACTTAACAGATCAGACCAAAAATAACATGCAATGTATTAAAAAAATCTCTTTTAAGTAAAGTTCTGGATGGCTGAGTTAAGTTTTTTTGCAGCATATGTGTCTGAGAAGACTGATCTGGTCCTCTGGGTCCTCATAACCTTTTGATTACTGTCTTGACAAGAGTCCAGGCTCTTAGCTATATGTGCAAACAGTTAGTATATCTGCTTATAAAAACTGTGTAATAGGTTAGTCAGCCTGTAGGAGGAGAACTGTGCAAGCCAAACAGAGAGAAAAAAAGACATGATATCTGTATCTGTAAGTTCTGTCACATCCTGCTCCTCACTCTAAAATTAAACAGTAGTTAAATCAACATTATGCAGTGTAGTAATCTGAATAGTTCATTTAAAAGCCCTCATATCGCAGACATAATTAAACCCCCAAGTAATTGATTTCCATCTCAGCCTTATTCTACGGAGACGAGGCTGAATGACATTTCTTTTATTAAATAAATCAAGATAAAAATAAAGCAGGTGCCCAGAAGAACAGCAATGAGTCCCAGGGACTATCATAGGCAGGGAAGAGCAGGAGACTTCTAATGAATTGTCCCACATTACAATGAGGTCCCCAAACAAAAGAATGTGTTTGTCAGACAGAGAGCCGTGCTATTTTTCCTTTATCATCTGCCGCCATGGTAACAGCACCTTTTCCATTTTGTCCTTTTTCTTGACAGCTCAAGATGGTGATTTGGAAGTGTGAAGAGAGAGAAAGGGAAGAGAAATGAGAGGCAGTAAAAGCAGCAGGAGGGAAAATGAGCAGAGGGTCTTGGGCAGGGAAAAGGGATTCCCCCTCTCCTATACGCCATACTCTCCCTTCCTTGGATATGTTGAAATCATTTGTGTTTTTTTTGTTGATTTCTTTGGCTATAATTTGCAGAAATTGATGACAAGAATAGAGTGGGATTGTCTGCCACTCACTCAGCTTAAAAGATGGGCTTTATTAAAATGTTATTAGTGCTAATTAAAGACCAATAACTGTCAGAGGATGGACAGCAGGCTCCAACTTAAGCAGATCCCAGACTGCTAACTAACTAAAAATTCTGAAGCATTTCCACAAGACAGAACGATGTGCTGTTCTCCATGTTCTCTCCGTCAATGTCTCTCCTGCTCACACATGCACTCCCTCCCCATCCTCATTATACAGCTCACTGTGACATGACAGCAGCACACCCGGGGAACCCGTCTAAACCCATAGCTTTTGGCAACTAACCACATGCTAGGGCTAAAAATAGCTTATCAAAGTTTTCCAGGCATGTTTATTTGAATAATTCATTGTCACTTTAAGTCAGTGAAGTCAGCGTTGGAGGAGAGGGAGGGGCGTCGGATCAGACAGATGAAAGCCTACTTAAATACACAGAGACTCAAAGGGTCAAAAAACAAAAACAAACCCTGACTACTCCATTTTGCCGCTTTAAGTCAGTGGACGAAGTAATGTTTAACATTTCAAAGGCTTTGTCTGCCCTTTTAAAGGAACTATTTTGCGTAAACTACAGCTACTCACATTATTTATCTAATTTCCTACAAAAAAAGGCCTTCATTTTAGAATTGCATGTTTTCGGAAAGTTTGCGCGCCTATTTAAAAGCAGAAAAAAGCACCACCTTTAGCTACATGACAGCACCTGGGTCCAACTGGACTCACAGCAGTCTGACTACTACCTAATTACGATGTCTCATCCTGTTTGAATTCTTGCTTGTGTTGTTCTTATTCTCAGATGTAAATCGCTTTGGATAAAAGCTTCTGCCAAATGCCTGTAGAATAGAATAGAATAGAATAGAATAGAATAGAATAGAATAGAATAGAATAGAATAGAATAGAATAGAATAGA
>JBAMHW010000026.1:9369345-9418341 GCA_037177495.1 Rhadinocentrus ornatus
TCTGTAAAGTCCTCTGAGACAACTTTGTTGTGATATAGGGCTATACAAATAAACTTGATTTGATTTGATTTGAAAAAAGTTTTATTTTTTTATATTAATTTTCTTCAAGGCTAAATAATGTAGTCCTGAGCCATAGCTGGGATATTTTGTTGTTGTTTTCAGCAACCTAAAACAATAAATGAGCATCTTCCATGAGTGGTTGTTCAATTTTCTTCTTTCTTTTTCTTTTTTCTTTTTTTTTTTTTTTTGAAGAAGCCAATTTTGCACCAAACTCTTCAACACTCGTAACATGATAAATGGCCAGTGACCAATGGCCTTTTTCACTTGTAAATGGTGACCAATGAGGCTGCCTGGAGTGCAGCGGAGGCTATGCTTCATTGCACCTGGAGTTAAAAACACTTCACAAATCATTCCCACTCACCTTCACCTCCCCTTGATGTTCTTGCACTTACAGTGTGTTTTTTAAGCCCTCGGGGAAACTGAAGAAGCTTTTGAAGGTTCAATTGACAGAAAAAGAACTATGTTGTTTTAAATTGATATTATTGTGCTGCTTTTTGACGTTTGACCTTTTTTCAGGTCTGAATCTTTCAAAACCGAAAACAATTAGACATGGAAACCGGGACCTGCGTAAGCCGTTACCATGGCAAACATTTTAATGCTAATCAATGATACACTCAAGTGTTAATGAGGAGAGCTGTATTTTGTTCTTGTCAGAAGTGTTGCAGGTGGTGTACAGGCAGATATTTTAATAATCTTTTGTGTGAGAGTGCTCAGCTCAGTTACTTCAAATACAAATATTCTTTTAGTTCCTCATATTTCCTCCAGTCTGAACATTGATGCCTAAAGTATTTCTTGCACTGTAGCAGCTTTGAAGTTCACACTGTTAGATATATTTCTAAACTTGTTTTGACAAGATGATGACACACGGTAAAATTTAGGGAAAAACATCTCTAA
Organism: Rhadinocentrus ornatus; assembly: GCA_037177495.1. Taxonomy (NCBI): domain Eukaryota; kingdom Metazoa; phylum Chordata; class Actinopteri; order Atheriniformes; family Melanotaeniidae; genus Rhadinocentrus; species Rhadinocentrus ornatus. The sequence goes on from JBAMHW010000026.1 coordinate 9,370,300, forward strand.
ATCAAAAAATGGATGACTATAATATAAACAAGTTTTGCAATCAGTCTTTTAGAATGAAAGAGAAATAATCTTCTGTTTCCTACAAGTAGATACACGTGATTTGCTTTTGAACAACCCTGATCCCTCTGATTCAGCATATGGAAAGGATTTTTTTTTTTTTTACATTTGAATGTTTTTACCAAAATATTTGCATTTGAAGTGTAGGTAACTCACCAATGAGGCAATCCTTATCATACAGTGATTTATATCCAAATCCTGCGAATTTAAGACTTATTCCAGACTGCAGGTGGGTCAGTTCAGCACCTGGACTCTTCTCCTACAAAGCCGTGCTGACGTTATGGATGCAGAATGTGGTTTAACATTGTCTTGCTTTAATATGCAAGTCCATCCCTGAAAAGAATTGATGTCTGGATAGGATATAATAACAATAACATCATAGATGCAGACTTCTGAACTGACCACTGATTATAAGCTGAATTCATGAATGTTTTTTCACGATTTATGGGACCACAAAACAATTTTCTACTTTGCATCAGGCTATTTTAAATGAATGTTGGGTCAGAGAAGATTGTGATGTTTCTGAATTCGCATATGGCTTCTTCTTTCATGATAAAGCTTTAACATTTACACTTCTGTGGTGTGTAAATGAGCTCATTGCAAAAAGGTTTGAGATTTTAGAACAGCATCTGCTGCCTTCAAGGCACCATCTTTTCCAGTTACATTTTTCAACAATACAATACAAAGTGACAAAGACATTGCTGAGAAAGAAGAGGATTTATATTGGCCTGCCTTCTGTCCTAACCTGTCCAAATAAAGACTGCTGCAGATCTTTTTTTCTTACTTATCCTGTCCAGCATCATAGCAGGCAGAATGGTGGTCTGGGTGTAAGATGGATATAGGGCTTGACTTGAGACTCACGTATTCATTATTTATTATCGTTGAATTAACATATAAATGCTAGACCTGATGGTGGAGGCAAAAGAAAGGCGAATGAAGAGGAAAAAATTGAGATAAATTTACAACAGATGGAAAGCAACAGCATCAGCTGAACAATAAAATGTAATGTTGTGCACCTTCTGAGGAGTCTGTAGGAAGAATTGGACAGAAAAACACCTCATTTGACATCATCATGGTCTTTATGTTATAAGTGATGTGAGAAATAAAAGCAACATTACATGGTACAAGAAAACTTAAATGCCTAAACTTTTGTACAATGTTAGATGGAAAGTAAATGTGAGAAAATCTGTTTTTTGTTCACCTTTCAAATTTTTTTCTGATGCAGAGCTTTACATGTAAAGCATCTTCTACTGCATCTCTCTTCAGACATAGTAGACAGTGAACATATTGGCAAAATCAGGGCCAGTGAGTTAAAAATAAATAAAAGCCCTGGAGCAAGCAAGGCCAACATCCTGGTCTTACCCCTCAAGGGCCAGTTTGAGCTAGCTGCTGCTTCAGAGATCCATTAATGCCTCATACAGTTTCATTAGTATTTTTAAGGTTGCTGTGTATTAGGAGATGTAGCATCCATCAGTTGCATGATGAGGGAGGAAATTTCCACAAAGCAAACATTAGAGCAAGTTGATGAAAGTGCACTTCTTTGGTTTCTTTGTAAGATTTACCAATTTCATTTGGATCTTCAATTTATGGTTGGAAACAAAACAATTTGTTTCCTTTAGCAACTCCAAGCCAAGTCTTTATTAGTCTGTACAAAAACAAAGTGAAAAGCACAGAGGGGTTATTAATGCCTTTAAGTATTTAAAAAAAAAAGTCAGACTATACCTTTTTAAGATTAAACATGCATAAAGGCTTCATTGATGAGTTTTTAAGCCCTTAAAATACTGCAGTTGTCACCTTTTTAATGGGTTTTTATCCATGAGACTTGTTGTGACCGGCTGCTTTACTGGACTACTTTTACTGGAACCTTACTGACAAAACAGGATTGTTTTTGTTGCAGTTTCATTGTTGCATGAATACAGTACAGCTTTAAAGGTACAGTGCATATATTTTTGCATTTGTGACTGGTCTGAAATAAGTGTTTACTTAGTCTACAGTTATGAGCCTGGAATGGTATAAATCTTTGAAATCTCAAGACGCTTTGCTTACCAATGGTGTATAACAGGTGTTAGGATATTGGAAGAGAGACTGTAAAAGTAGAAAAGTAAAATACATATTTATTTTTTTAAATGAAGTTAGGTCCCGCACACGGGACACCGCATATCAGCAAATTTGTGCCACTAAAATAAATTTTACTACTACAGTTGGTTGTTTTTCTCTTTTTTTAAAACCTTTCCTCAATTCATTCAATTTCTTTTATATTAAAATAAATGTATCTAGTGAGGAAAAGAGACCAGGTAGAATACATTCAAAGTATAGGACAAAGAGAACATGTTTTTCCAGAGGCTCCTTGTACACCTTGGGGACCGAAGACACTTTATATGCACTGTTGTGCAAGGCTTATCGGCACTATTAGACTGTTGGGAAAGACACATTCTTATGGTTGAGGATATTTATGTCTTTGCGTTTGGCAGACAATGTCTAAGGGCTATATGTAACAGGGAAGGTTAAAGGAAACCCTTAAAGAGGTGGAAACCCTGGCTCCTCAATCTGGCCTGAAAAAGACTAGACCCTCTGGTTCTAGAAAACTGGCTTGAGATGACTTGGCACTCCAAACAAAGCTATTTCCCTCTTTCAAGCTTGCAAACTTCATCCTGATGAAAAATGACTAGCCTCTGACCTCATGTGGCAGCCATTTCACACCTTTACTCAATTCATTAATGTTCTAAAGATAGCTGTCTTCAAACAACGGCACACCTCCAGGGATGTGATGGTGGGAAAACAGGGAAGCCACGTGAGCATAGCAGCTCTGCTGTACGAGAAAAACCTGAGTAAAATAATGGAATTAAACGTTTCTGGATATATATCCAAAACTCATGCTGTGAGTAGATGCAAACGCAGCCCAACAGGCATTCTCGCAGGGATCTTTGACGTTTCCTGCTTGTGTGGCTGGGTAGGTAAAGCAGAGCCATGCTGTCACGTTAAATGTACAAAAGCTTAGTCTTCAAAAGGAGACTGAAGAACAGGCTCTGCCAGGAAGATCAATGCCAGGCAGACTTGGAGGGATACGGCCACACATCTCGTCTTACTCTGCTTGGTGATGGGATATGTAACATTTCAGAGGGGACTATATTAGAGATGAGGAGTACTGAGAGAAAAGGAAGGATAGAAAAGACAGCATCAATAAAGTGAGTGTACAAATCTGGTAAACAAATATTTTAGTACAACCTTACAGGAGTAGATGGGTCCTTGATAAGATGCTTTAAATTTTTCACTCTTTGTTGTACAGCAGCCATTTAGTAAAATCAAAAAACTTCATTTTATTTCTCATTAATGTACACTCAGCACCCAATCTTGACAGAAAAAAACAGAAATGTAGAAATTTTTGCAAATTTATTAAAAAAGAAACTGAAATATCACAACTGTAAATCATTACCGTCATTAACAGTGACTCACTGATTTAGTCAAGTGTCCAGCTTTTTCGCACCGGGGGATTCACCTCTTACATTTACTCTCAAAGACCATGGCATACGGTGTGTTCAGCTGACAGAGTAAATGATGATGTGGTAGACACAGATCCTTTTCAGTTCATGAATAACTAAACCCTAGTTTTGAGAAGAAAAGGGAATTTTAAACTGTAATCAAACTGATGGGAAAACTGGGTTAAATGCATCCCACAGAGTTACCACCGTTGTCCCTCAAAGAATGACATTCTAAATATAGTCTCAGACTAAGAATATCCTGCTTGTGGAAAAAGGTTGTGAATATAGGCCAAAGTCATAAAACCTCTAAGTGTAAAAGAGAACACCAGGAGATTTGCTCAGCTTGAGGCAGTCCCCTGTGTGCCGGTTGACCACTGCTCCTCCTCCTGCAAGGAAATCGTCCTGCTTTGCTGCTTTTCACCTGCACCTGAGCTGAGAATATATGCTGAGTAAAGAGCTGGAGAATGTGAATTTAGGGAGATGGAGCTCCAAAGAATATGAGGCTACAACATGGTAAAGTATCAGAGGTAAATTCTCCACCCAGTCAGGTATGGAAACAAGAGAGAAGGTGCTTTCGTCTTTCGACTAATTTATATTTTGTCTTAATGTTCTACTTTATACTACTTATAAAGTCAAGGATGTTTTCTCAGTAGGAAGGGTCCCTCCAAAAAGAGACATACTGGTACTGTAACGTTTTACAATCTGACCTAATTCATGGTCAAACATAAAGAAAGACACAAGAAGTCTGAGTTTGAAACAATACCACTTGATGGTCTGTTTGGTTTATTAAGGTTTGGACCCAGTATTTTGTCTAAGGGCATTAGAATTCCCTTTTGGCATCCCAGTACAGTGACTAATGCCCACACACACACGTGCAAGGAGAGGACATCCCTGAATGTTGGGAATGCATCCAGCCTCCTCAATTCAGTATGAATAGGTTTTGTTACAACAGCGAGTATTATTCTACTATAGCTGCCTGTCCCAAATAAAAATTGATCCAAATATAATTAATCATCTTGGGTCCAATTATCTTCCTTCGTCACCTTTATATCCTTCTCCAGATTTATACAGGACATCTCCTGAAAACTCCAACAGATTGTTATCTCCAGCAGGTTGGTAGTTGGTACACTCAATCCCCATTTTTTTCTGGTTCAACTGATGTTTTTGGCATTTCCTAAACTTAATCAATAACTCATTGATTACATGAGGTATCGTCAATCTGTTGGCATTGTTTGGTTTGACCTTTGCTGGGACTCTCTATAGAACAAATCCAGGCTAAATGCTGCCAAAATGTGGGATTTAACACAAAATGACTGGAAAAGCCAGAGGGCAAAATTAGAAGCTGCTGGCATGTGATGATTCCAGTAATGAGATCAGAGTGAGCGAAGATGTTATTTAAGAGTAGCACTTTGCACTTGGCAGAGCTCAGGTGCTGAGATCTGTTTCGGATCGGAGTGCTGCGGCTGTCTCTGTGACTTTCCCAGCAACAGGATCTTTTTCAGACTCGAACTCCAAACTTATGCCTTCTGCCCTCCTAGAAATAGAAAATCGAAATAGAAAATCAAACTAGATTGTCCTTTGAGTTTGCTCTCAGTCTTTTGCTTCAAAGTTAAATCTTTGCAACTTGGAAAGAAAAGATACCTTAAGATATCTTGGTATCTGAGGTATTTAGAGGTAAAAACCTATGACGTAAATACCAAAATATATATATATGTATATTCTTGTCCTGATCAGGGTGATATGAGTCTGTTATCTTTAAGTACAAATCCATCACAGTTTCAGATTTGATCTCCAAACTCGCCGATAGTATAAAACAAAAAAAAGGAAAAACAAATCAAAAACAATAGTTTGAATTTCCTGCAACAGAAAACTGAAACATAATCTCTGTTTGCCAGACAAGCTAATTGCAGCACACATCAAGCAATGACACCTTCACCCATATCAGATATCGGCAGGCTGTCTGGAGCGGGTGCATCACTCTTTAGTAATGTCAATAAAATTCTACACATTTTAAAACTGAAGGCCATTATATGTGTCACAGTCACAAATGTCACATGGTAGTAAGAGGCTGTGTGACCGCTACTATCTGAGTGTCAGGTTGGGAGGCAACAGAAGGCACTACTGCAGGACATCAGGTCACTGGATATGTGACCTCCCCTATAATCACCTCTGCTTGGAGGGGTTCAACAAAAGGCCCATAAAACATGACCTTTTCCAAAGCTCTAATCCTTCTTCTGTGAGCCATGGAACTTCCATTCCCAACATGACAGTTTTACTAGTCCCTTCTGATTCCATTGCTTGTGTTCAGGGATACAAAACACACATAAGTACAGACTAACACAGCCAGGGAGGGAAAGAAGGGAGAGGGATGACAGAGGAGTGAGGCATGTCCTGGCACATGGTCAAAGTCACTATCAGGAACATCAAGAAGGACAAAGAGAACAAGACGTCGATTAGCATCAACCATGTGCTTCAGCTAGCTTTGATCTCAGCACTAAAAAAGCAGACACTTGTCGAGCAGACATTAAAGAAACACGCTGCACCAACAACAAAAGCCAACACCAATATTTCAAATGCTGTTACTCAGTCCTAAATGTATTATTATTGGTTTAATCCTGCATCTTCATCTGGTTTTCGCTCAGGTTTCACTCAATTTAGGCACAGGTAAAGGCAAAGTTTGGATCCAATACAAAAATAAACAATTTCAAGGACCAGACCATTAAGTCCTCTTAATGGGTGCCCAAGTAATTTTTAAGAAGTTTTAGTGAGAGGTAATACAAAAATAATTAGTCTATTTGTCATGGAATTTGACTTTTATTTTTCTCAATAGTTAAGCACATTTTCCACTGAGTGTGAGAAATATAATTGTTACAGACTGGCTAAAAACAGCCTACTGCATTGACTTGAAAATTGTATATTGCAGTGGTTCCTAACCTATTTACCTGGAGGACCCCCTTCATGCAAATACTAAAAAGCCATGGACCCTCATACCCCACTCCATGCTGAAACCATGCTTGGTTTATGCTTTCAAAAATGAGATTTTCACCATAAATAATGTATTCTGGCTGAGTCCTGTCCTTCGATACAGCCAAATATGGACAAAATGTGCACATTAATCACAATCTCTCTGAGCGTTCAGAGAGCCTTCGGGACCTCTGTGTTCTCTGGGGTGCCAGACCCCAGGTTGGCAACCACTGTACAGTGCAAAGGAATGAAGAAAAAAACAAGCCAAAACATTTTAATATCCACAATACGTGGGATCCAGTGCCCTGAATCTTTCTCCACAGTTAGGTACTGTGGAGAAAGATAGATAGACAGAACCAAGTCTTTGGCTGTCATAGCATTAGTTATCTTGGTCCACCTCTTGCTTTTTTTTTCTTTCTTTTTGTCGTAAGCAGTGCTTTTAGCACTTATGTATACAACTGAGATCTGACTGGAGTGTTCTCTAACCTTTTTAGTTTCATCTGAGGATGTGGAGGGTGCTGATCTTACTTTCATTTACATTCTTGTTACTCCAAAGCATTTTTGAAGCTCAGGTTGTGCAGCAAATTGCTCGTGTTGCTGCCTTCTTTACCTCAACAGCGTTTATAGTAAATAGTTGTCTGGGCCACGTTCAGCTTTTTAAAACCAAATTATCTCCCCCTTTTTTTTATGGCCAAAGCTCTTCTTTGTAATAATGTTCAATTTGAATGTCTTCTATAACTTTACTTTCTCAACTTTCTCTGTCCATTTTCACCCTTTAACATCTCAAATATTACAGGCGTACTGCTACATGCATGTTTAGTGGTGCAGCAGTTAAAAAGGTTTCCTCCTCAAACAGTTTCCTGCTGCACTATGTTCCAAATGAGTATTCAAATCAGTGTTGCTGTAAAAGATAAATTCATATAACAAAAATACAAAACTGGTTTTCAATCCAAACCAGTATACAGCCTGGCACTATCTAGAAGATGGAGAGGTGGGACTTCTGTTTCAGAGATCTGGGTTTAACTTCATTTTGTAAATGTTATTTTAGTTTCTTTTGATTAAGACATGCATTCTGATTTGGCTTAATTAGAAAAAGAGAGCTTAGAGTAAGATCAAGGTTTTATTTGGAATACACCCTGTGACATTAACCCTGCACATTAGATAAAAACATGTATATTGTATGTCTTTTCCTAAAAAACACAAAACCTAATGCATGTCTGATCCCAAGCCATCCATACGTACATATACACTCATCTATTTGGTCTTAGGTTTACATATATCAAACAATTTTTTTACGGCAAATTTATTGACCCAGAGTAAGTGAAATATAGGAGGAGAAGTTAAAGGCCTCAATGAGGAAATTAGAAATGTCACAGAGCAAATGAAAGATTCAAGTGGAAATGGAGGGCATGTTGCTTTTTTCTTACATTAAAAAGATATTCAAAGTCCTGCATGCAGCATTTCTTGTCCCCTTGCACTGCTTTTTCACAACCTTTTAGATCCAAAAATAAGTTATTTAAATATAGCCCCAAACTACACACACACACATACCAGTGGCCAAACACACATTAGTCCATCATATTGCCTAAAGGACATCATGCCCTTAGGAGAAAAAGTTATTCTTGCTGCTGAATGACTTACTTTTGCAGATATTAATTTCTTTAGACCAGGAAGTAGCAAAACTTATTCATGTGTCTGACTGACAGGTTGAGGTGTGTTGAAACTGGACAGCATGACACAAAAATAGTACATTTTCTCCAAGAGGAATGTGTTGTAGTATCTACACATAAACCTGAATGACCCCTTACTGAATTCTTACCTTAATGTGGTGCTATTCAATCCCTGAGCAAGAAGCAGCTACAGGAAAGGTATATAATTATAAAAAAGTGTTATCTGCAATATTGGCAGAGTTGGAAACCTCTGGAAGAAATGTGAAGCATTTGTTATGCAGAGGAATCTATCTGTAAAGTGGACCCATGACAAATTTCCAGTCATTTAATTTTTAATACCTGTAGATTAGCTTTGCAAGGCTTGTAATTATTTTAGATTGGGGAAGATCTTTTTCCTGGAAGAAGCATCTTCCTGGCAATGAGAGGATCCTGTCAGCTTGCTGAGGGAGCAGGTAAAGGGTGACAGTGATTTGTGAACATGCTAAACCCCTGTTGTTAGCTAAAATACTAACCAGCCTCTGTTTAGTAAATATTATCATTACTTGTAATTGTATAACATTATGGATTAAGCCATTTTTCACTTCCTCAGCATACGCATATTTCTCTGTGAACTCTCATACTAAGAGGTGCAGATGTGGGAAGAGTGGTAAAAAGCTAATGAGGCAAAAAACATCTGCCACTACGATCCAGAAAAGTTAATGATGCTGTTTCCATGCTGTGTGCATCCAGGCACTAAAATTAATTTTGAACTTAACATGAAATGCATATATGAATGTATGGCTGGAAGTTGCATATACAGACATTTCACACAGGATATATTAGTTTAAAGTGTTCAGACATTCATAAAAAAATCTGATATGTTTCACTTATGAGCAAAAACCTCCAGTTTACTACAGTTTCAGCAAACTGAGGTGTATTGAAACTGTGGGTGTCCTTTGCTCATTTCCAGATCCTCATCTATCCTTTCTCAGGTTGTCTTTATGTCTTCCTGACTTTATCTAGGTTTTAGTCTGTTGTTATCATTGTCTCTGAGATTTTTCTCTTTTGGTTTAGCTTTTGTTGAAGTTCTATTTCGAGTGTTTGTAGGTTTTCAGTTCTGCACCATCTTGTTTCCCGTTCTTTTTTTGCAAAGTTTGTCCTTTGATGTAATATGTGATGCTTATTTCCTGCTATTTGGCTACACCTGATTCTTAGTTCCTGATTACCACACGTGCTCCATGTTTTGTTGTTAGTCCCCAAGTATATCTTTTAGTTTATTTGTTCTTTGCCAGATTATTGTTATTAGTCCTCAGTTAACTAGTCTATCTTTATCTAGTCTGTTTCTGTCTTGTTTCCACTTGATATTTGTTCTTTTTAAATTTTTGTTTCTTTATTATCAAGCCTTTGCAGCACCTTTTTGTTAATTTGGAAAAAAAAAAGTCTTAAGAGAAGTTTATCTCCCTACTTCCTTCATGTCTCATAGTCCAGCATCTGGATCCAAATCTTTGTCTTCATTTTCCAAAGATAGTTATTTGGTCTTCGTTTAAATGCTTTGCAGCACCTTTAGTTTCGGTAAATCCTTGTTCCTCTTTGAAAGGCCGGCCTCATAGTCCTGCATCTGGATTCTTCCTCTGCCTCTTTTTTTTTTTATTACGACTTATACTAAATTGTAAAAATTTACTTTCATAAACATACAAATTTTGCATATAGCCAAATCATTAACCAAACATCCAATAAACAATTCTACTAATATTCAAGATTATACAAACCCAGGCTTTACTAATTAGCTTTCAGACATATTAAAATGGAGAGAAAAAAAAAAGTAAAACAAATATTGAGAACAGACAGCTGTTTTTTTTTTTGTTAGCTCAATTGGTAGAGCACCAGTCTTCCATGTGGGGCAGCTGGGTTTGAATCTCCCAGGGGACGAACATTAACACCTTCCAGTTGGGTCCTTAGGCAGGACCCTCAATGCTACTGCCTTACCATTATAAGTTGCTTTAGATAAAAGTGTCAGCAAAATTATTGTAATGTAAAATGCCTGGAGAAAATCACCATGCAAGGTTGGACATTGTTGCTGGTAAAGACAACTAGATAAATAAACTTTTTTTTTAATATAAAAAGGCCACAATGGTAATGCCTCCCCATAACACTGAAGATGAGCCAAAAACACATCATGGGCTGTTTAAAAATGTCAATGTCTGGAAAAGAAAGGGGGAAAAAAAACCTAAAAAACTTCAGTATCCAATTAATAGAGCAAGTAAAAGAGCTTTGAATGCACAAACATAGCAAATATTTAGTTTTAAATTCACGAGAAAAACAAAACTACAGACAGCTGCATTGGTTGGATGAAAACATCCAAAATGCTATCAATATCGGAGCAGTTTTACGAAACAAAATTTCGAATAATTAGTGAAGAATGAACAATAATTCCAAATGCCAGAGATGTATCTTACTATTGGCTGAGTTAAGAGGTCTTAAAACTGTTGTTTTAACACTTGTCCATTTCGTCCCCAGTCTGTGTGCTGAATGCGTGGGCTGCTGGGTGTCAGGATTGCTAGCAGCATCTTCATCTTGTCACTTTTTCCTGAGTAACTTTACATGTCACAACCTATAAACAACTCCACAGAGAGCAAATGTCAAAAAAGCTTTGGTCTTTTTGCCCCAAGAAAAAGTTTGGTGCAAAATGGCTTACATAAGCAACTTAACTAAAATAGTTACAAATACATTTAAAAGGACACATCACTTAAATATCATAAGATGCTTAAAAAGAAGCAAGTTTCTGTGAGTGAACCAAGTAGGAATAACGACAGCAACACCTCCAAAATACCTGGGTTTATGAGTTTACGCAGAGCAATGTTCACACAGACAGCCTGTGGTTTGTCACAGCTGGAAAACCAAGTCTTACTAAATGAATTAAAGCCAAACAGCAAATTGAACTGACGACATGATTCAGTGACTCAAGTAAGCCAAAATGCAAAGAAAAAGGACAAGGTTTAAAGGTCCTGGATAAGGCCAAACGTTGATTGATTTTCATAACTGGAAGCAGCAGTGCTGCACAAAATAACTCAATAATCTGCATCTTCTAAAAGCTCCTGGATCTGCCTTTAGTTTTAGTTACTCTGAGAGCTTGACAGACCAAATCTAATCAAGATTGGAGGAGACAGTCTGACAGCTCCAACCAAGGGGAATAATGAAAACAGTTATGATGGCATCTTTCCTGATGCCTGCAAACCTCATGTCTGGGTATTAGAATTTTTTTGTTTTATAAAATTTTGTCTAAAAGTGCCAATAATGAGGGAATTATTCATGTGGAACATAAGACTTGGAACAGAAGAAATTCTGGTATTTTTTAATATAAAGCAAAGAAACATGGAACTCTAAGGCTGACTCATTTTTGATTCTCATAAGACTGTGAATCACCAAGATTGGCAAAGTTTTCTCCTCGACAGGTAAGCACCGGAATTTAGCTTAAATTAACTGAATGTTTATCTTGATTTACAAAGATTTTAGTCAAATCTCTTTCTCGGCACTCATTAAATTAATTTGTGTAACTGTATGGATATATTAGTTGAGTAAATTGGTGGCCCATTAGTTTACAACAACAAATGTAATGATGTTTTAGCCAAGTGAATAGTGTGTTTGTCCTTATAAACTTGTGAAATTACTATCAAATTAATTTATTAAGTAGGACTAAGGGAAAACAGCCGCTGCGTGGCATTTGTTGATTAATGTAGCTATTGTTTACACTCTATTTAACGTAAATTAGCGCGTGAAATTAGCGCTAGCATTGCAAAGCTTAGCAACTTACTGTGTGTGAATCATCTTCGCTCGTGATGATGTTGGATGGTGCTATGTTCTCCGTCTTTTATAGACTGTATATAAAAGAGCCATCCTCTCACAAAGCGGTAACATGCGCGAAACTCTCCGAGGGGGAGGCTCTTTCTGTTTTTCTCTTTGGACTGCAGTTCTGATTTGAAACACTAGGTGTCAATGCTACTTATTTTGCCTTTAACGGCACACAATGGTAAATATTAAATATAACAGAGGTGCACATATCTCACAGGCATAAGTATCAATAACAAAAAAGTAATGACTGCTCTAAGTGGATGTAATCATATATTGAAAGTAAACTGTTCTCGTGACACTCTCCCTTTATAACCACAGAGATGCAGTTGACACAGATGTCTGGTACCATTACTTCTTTCTAACTCCAACTAAAGATAGTTCAAGCAACATCATATTGGGCAATATTTAGATTATATGACTTTTCCTATTTACAACTTCTTTTACAGGAAAACTGCAGAGAAATCTAAAAATTTCTCTTGTTCCATAATTTGTGGTTGCTGTTGTCTGACTCGCTCCCTCATTATGTACCATACATTTTCAATAGGAGACAGATTTGAACTGCAGGCAAGTCAGTTACACACACACTTTGCGTCTATGAAGTTACACTAAATATAACAACAGACCTCATGAAAAATAGTGTGGCCTTGATAGTAATACGTATGTCATACATCCATTTTTCTTCCATTTATTAGGTCACATTTATCAGGTGTGTCCACTTAGATCACAGAGGCAACAGGTTCAGGAGGGAGACCCAGACATCCCCAGCAACACTCAATACAATTCTTTCTGTCATTTAAATCTCATGACCACAGATGTAGATTAGATCAGAGGTCCCCAACCCTGGTCCTCAATGCCCATTATCCTGCAGGTCTTAGATGTCTTCCTGCTGCAACATGCCTAAATTCAAATTAATGGCTCATTAGAAGACTTGTGCAGAGATTGTCAGAGAGCAGTTTAATTTGATTCAGGTGTGTTGCAGCAGGGATACATCTAAGACCTGCAGGATAGTGGACCTTGAGGACCAGGGTTGGAGACCTCTGATCTAATCTACATCTGTGGTCACGAGATTTGGATGACAGAAAGAAAAAAGCTTTGCCTTTTCAGTTCAGCTCTGTAGTCACCACAATGGAACATTGCAGCACCATAATTACTGCTGATGAAGACCCAATCCATTTGCATCAGACATACCTTATGCAAGTCATCCTTGACAAGAACATTCATGCACCCCCGTACCATCACTAATGAAGTTTACACACAAGTTCAATAAGGAAGATCTTTCCTCTCTTATTTGTCCTCATCATTGTAGTCCGGCTATGTTGTCATTCCCATTTTTCCGTGCTGTCAAACTCACGTCATTCTTTATATTCTCTTATCACAGCTATTGTCAAGTGGTGTTCTTCCCAGCTTCTTTTTGAGCCGATCAGTCTGATCCCTGTTCTGTCTTCTGTTATGCCATTCCTCCTCCTCTTTCTTTCATAAAAGACGGTCCAGTGTATTCTATTCTAAAGGGAATAGTAAACAAAAGTATTAGAGCTTTTCCTATTTTATTTTAATTTAAACAGCTCTTATCATGGGACAACTTCATTCAATTAGCAAGATTTCTAAAATAATTAAACCTTTCAGCCATACCTCATATTCCCATTGTCTCCCTGCCCATCTAAGATGAACCTATATCCAGAGAACTCAGTAATATTATTGTTCAGAGCTGTTATGTGGCTTATTCCTTGAATAATAGTTTTAAGCTGCATTTCTGGATTCAGCTGTGAATTTTGTGATGACGACTTTTCAATGTTCTCCTTAGCCTGTATGGCTATGTGGATCATGGTGGCATGATTATTTATTATGCAGTGCTGTTGGGGGCTCAAAGGTCAAGTGCAAAAAACGGATGCACTTGTAAATGCCATTGTACACCAATTTGTTTTTCTAAGACCTGTTGAATATTTTCACATTTTTTTCTTACGCTGTAGGTGTAAAGTAGAACAAAGTGCTTTGTAATTTTGCAAAAAGAAATATATTCTTTGATAGGTCTAACACAAAGTGCTTGGCTACAACCACTTCCTGACTGGAAAGACTTTGCATTTGGTGGATGCTCCTTTTATACCCAGTCATGGCACCCTCACCTGTCTACAGTGTACTAAAATATTTTATTTCTGTCTTGACCCTGTTACAACTTTTTTGTTTTTAATTTTATAATACAGGGTTGTTGTTTTCTTAGTGAAGACAAAAAAATTTACTTTTTGTCTGTTTAAATCTTAAAAAAACTCACAAATGACTTATTTAGGTTTTTATTGCATTGTACAAAACTTTTCTGGAAATGGGATTTGTAAAAAGTTACCTTACATGTAGTTTTAATTGGAAACTTTTATAGAATATCACTTCCTCTTCATACATTGTTTTGAATAATATTTCAATACAGCCAGCAGCATCTTCTACAAAAACTTCTGGTGTAGTTTGAAGTGAACCTTTACTTGCTGAAAGCTGGGCTGAATTAGAGCATCAGCAAGCTCTATTCATTATTGCAACTTGTGTATTCTGTAAATGAGAGTCTGCGTGTTTGCTGCCTCAGGTGGTTCAGTGACGTTAGTGTTGTCATGTGATGGTGAATACGAAGAGCCAGAGCATCACAGATGGTGTCAAGACAGGACTCCTCCAGTGTTGCGGCCCTCCTGCTGTCTTAGCTCATAGACTGGGAGCGAGAGATCAAAAGGGAGAGCAGAGACACTTTGCAGGATGGAGGCGATGACTAAACTTGAAAACACATTCATATTGTCAGGCTGATCTTTATAGAACAAGGTCAATGCTGCAAAATCAATTGTAGTTGGTTTTTAACTTTTATTTTTTTCCTGGTGAATAACCAAAAAACAACTAGATTATATGGCCAGATTTTTGAAGGTCCTACTTATTTACTTAAGTAGGTCCCATCATAGTCTATACCCTCTGAGTTTTTAGGATTTTGCATTTCTTTACAGATGTTTGCTTGTGCTTATTGCAAGTAAAAAAATCTTTTCCTACACATGACAGATACAAATATATAAAAAAAACAGATTATAAACAAAAAAAAAAATGCAAATCTATCTTTTGAAAGCAACTTTTTTGTGTCTTCTCAAATTGTCTCAAATTATGTTTTGCTTGCTGTGACGCTTGCGGCATGATGAAAAAACAAATTACATCAAACCATCATGCTTACAATTAATGGACAAACTAAAATAAAAAAAAATCCTGAATGCTTTTCTGTAAAAAGCTGGTAAAAATAAGATGGCAAAACTGGAAATTACACTTATCCAAATAAAAATTTCCTTTCTTTTTCTGCTGATTGTTTTAAGATCCCCTATATTAATATAAACTAATGGACATAACAAAAGGAAATTTTGGATCCAAGCGGCAATCCCATATCTTAAGAATCTGGAACCTAACTCCATCCTATTCCCCACAGAGCCAGAATTGTCACAGAGTACCTCCAGAATTTGGAAGTAGAGATGATGGTATAACTTGTTGTGAGTCCAGACCTCAACCCACTTTTAGGTTTAATTTGCGGTTTGGAGTGATCGCTCTTGTTGACATTTAATATCTCCTGGTTGAGGAATGAGATAACTGGATACCAATCCCACTGCAAAATGTGACCAAGTTGTTGTGGTTGTGTAAAAAAAGTAATTTTATTGTTTGTTTGTTTTTTATTTAGCCAATATGTGTTGTCTTTTTCTTATTTATATTTTATAAATTTTATATATGATATTCTTAGTGCTGGAGAGTGCAGTCATCTAATCCAGAGGTCCCCAACCCTGGTCCTCAAGGCCCACTATCCTGCAGGTCTTAGATGTCTCCCTGCTGCAACACACCTGATTTAAGTGAAGGGCTCATTAGCAGACATGTGTAGAGCTTCAGAGAGCCTTTGATACCTTTAAAACCTCTCCATAAAGCAAAAATAAATACCAGCAGGAGAATAATGTAGGGGCTTTTGTACATTTCAGGTGGGGCACTACCCACACATTTAGCTATGTTGCTCATTCCACAGAAGCTCAATGCCTACAGGTTATACCTCACTGTAAAGAGGACTAATATGGCTTTCCAACGATGTATAATATAAGGCCAATTCGTATTATTAAAAGGGAGAAATGATCAGCCGAGCACAATTTTTTTTACTTTTTGTGCTAAATATTGGTTGCATAGTAACAGTGAGGAGGCAAATGATAGAAAATAGTTGGACTCCCAATGATAAGTATTTAGAGCAATTGTTCATTAAGATTTTTCAAGGTGTTTTGAAAACCACTTGCATATGCACACCTTGATAAATGTGTGTGTTTGCCTGTGAAAGAGAGACCCTCTTTATAAAGCCACAAGCCTCCTCCAGCACACAGCTTAAGTGACTTCTAATGGGAAGAGTCATGGTTCGAAACAGAGCCTGGTAGAAAATGAATCACATAATTGCCTGTGTTTGAGAAGGGTAGGAATATGAGGGTGCTACAGCAGAGAGGGTTATATTTACACACTGGCTGTGAGCACAAGCAGACACACCTCAGCATTTAAATCTGACACTGCAGCCAGCAGTAAACCTGCAGATCTCATGCAGGGCTTGAGTGTTTTTACTCCTATAAACGTTTGCTGCATAAATAGTGAAATGAAAGTTCACCAATGGCATGTATTTTGCATATAGAATACTGTGGAATACAGAAAAATCTGTGGAGGACCATACTGCTAATTGATTACATCAAGCTAATGTTTTCAGGAAATGAATAAGTGGAAAAGGCCAAGGTTCAGCTTGTGTGTTACCCTGACGTCTGAGTTGCAGTGCTCTGCATCTAAATCTTAAATGCTTGCCAGATTTGTCCTAGTTGCATGTGTAAAAATATGTGTCCAGGGCCACTGATAAGCTTTCACTTTCATTTACATTCAGTTTCTTCAAGCCTCAACCAGAAAGCTGAGGTCATCCAGCCACAGGCTCCCAGATGTGCATAAAACTAGACTTAAAGGTTGTCTAGCCTTTGCAGTATCTTATCACAACATGTGGAACAGCCCTATCACCCCACATTAGAACTGCCTCCAACCCTGCAATAACTATCAAAGACTCATTTCCTCTCTAAAGCCTTCCATTTGAGCTGAGAATGTCACCATCCCTACAGTTTTAATACAATTCACTCTTTTCTTTCTTATATTTTTAAACTTGGCAAAAAGTAAGGAAAGTTTCGTTTAGGTGATTGTTTTATCACTTTTAAATACCAATTGGTGTTGTGCTATATGTTTTTTAAAGCCTGATAAGTCCCCTTCACAACGAGGTACAACTTGTAAGGATCATGCTTTTACACAATGAGAAACACAACTAAATGTGGGGGTAGTATCCTCCCAAAAATGTGCCAAAATCCTCTGCAACATTTTCTTGTACTAACATAAAATTCTCATGACCGTTTGACACCAAGAGTTTTTTCTTTGGTTTTTCTTCACTCTTTGCACCCAGACAGGGTCACAGTGACCGGGGCCAGCTCTGTCTGCATCTTACTGGAAATTAATCGAATACAAGCACCTCTTATGTGTAAATCACAGAGAGTGGGGCTGTATTATCATATTCATAAATTCTCATTTAATGAAAGAGAGAGGGTGTGAGTCATACTCCAAGACAATATCATAGCCTAGTAATGAAAAATGCATTTATCTAGGCCTATGATGGACTGGTGACCTGTCTAAAATGTACCTGTATGGAGTAAAATTAGTCTCATAATGGTTAAAAATATGTATAACATGATATTACATGATAAATGTGTTTAATGATTTTTAGGTAACCTTGAGTACCAAATTTTTAAATAACAATTTTGACACATGGTAAATGCCTTTAAGCATCCTGGATTACAAACAGAAGTATTTCACATGCATATTTTTAGTTTGTCACCTGTTGATTAAAACAGATACACAGACGTATATACCTTACAAAGCCATTTAACTGTAAATAAATGGTTTAAATAAGCTACAGGTAATTATCCTGTCTCCATAGAAAATGCCCTTCTCGTGAAAGAAGGAAATAACACAGAATTAATTTAAAATCCAGATGATCCAGGTTTCCACCAACATATTATGAGGGTATTAAAGTAGGATGCACAAGTATCTTTGTGAAGTATCTGTGAGGTTGAGGGCAAGAATTTGTATGTAAAATACTGTTTGTGCAGTTTGTCATGTATAAAGCTATTGTATATGTGTTCACATATGAAGACACACCTGCAATTACCCAAAGTTACTTGCAAATTGTTTTAAACATTTGTAACCATTATGAGACTAATTTCACTCCATGTTTGCCCTTCATGTGGCTGCAACTGGGACAGGTCCCAGTCCTCCCCTGAAACCCCATTGGGTAAAGTTAGTGTAGGATAACAAATGAATAGATTCATTAATAAAATATTCAGGAATACAAATAAGTTTTTAGATGGTTAATAATGTATGCAGTGGGACTTTAATAAAAAACATTAGTAGCTGATGTCCTGTTTGTTGTTGCCTGTACCAGGTTCTTGTATGTAATGTAAGACTTAATTTGCATATAGAATGGAAACGTAAGAACTAATCATAAGTGGTGTTTGAGATGCATAATAATGCCTGATGTGAACAGGCTTTTGGATAATTTTCAAGCACACAGAATTCTGGACATTTGGATTCAATTGAAGGTTCAGCTCATCTGTCATTGGGATTTTTAACCATCGTCCTCCTATGTTTAGGAATTCTACTCAAGACAACAGGAAAAATTATTTGTCATTCTCATACTTTGGCTTGACCTTTAAAACCTGACCACATATTTCACTAATTATAACCCTGTCAAAAAGTGAAAGGAATTAAAAGAAAGTTTTGTCCATTGCCCTTCAAACAGAGTCTAATGGGAAAATATATACATTATTCAGCTTCAAAGTTGGATTTAGTTGTTTTCCTCAGTGTTGATCTTTTAGGCTTATTGTATTTTTTCTATAATTTTTCTCTCAGAGTCAAACATGACATTATCTCTATGTCTTTTGGATTTGTCTTCTTTGAATTTTTACCACATGAATGTTTTTATAGCTGGCTCACAGCACTCCTACATCAAGCAAGAAGCAGCACTGATAATTTAAGAAATATTAAATGCTAGGAGGTTTTATTATCAGCTTGTACACAGTGACATCTGCACATAGACTTGCAAATAGGGGAGTGTCTTGTCTCTACATGGCAAAGCCTGTGAAGGATGCAGTTTCCCTTGAATGGAAACATGCCCACTACAACGAGGCCGTCTCATGTTTGCACAGCGCTGCTGTCAAGCTCTTAAAAGGGTTTCTCGGCCTAAAGAGCAATCGCTTGGTTACAGTGCTTTTTACTGTGTTTAACTAGCATCCAATTAACAGTTGAGATGTTTAGATTGGAAGAGGTCCTTGTGTTGTGTGAATGTGGGAAAATAATTATACACATTTAGTTAACTTTTACCAGCAACAGGTAACTCTTGAAAGCTGCTGGGTTTTTTGTATTATAGCACATATAGTATGTTATGTGGAGGCTCAGGGCAGAAAAATGAAACAAGTTTTTGAAATAATAGAAAATGAAAATAAACGCAACAGGATTTCTTATAGATCATAAGTATTTCCTTTAATGATCAGGCAAATAAATGCCTTCAGTTCTATTAATTAATAATACAAGCGTCCTCACCAGTTTGTCTTTTGATGGCACATACTGCAAACAGAAGCTGAGCTACACTATTGAGACCTCAGAAACAGTAATATAAGTCTAGATATATATTGTCTTTCAATGATATCGCAATACCAGCATGCACAATATTCAAATCCCAAAGAAATTTTGACTTGAAAAAGGAGTGTATTAATCCAGCCTTTATCCAGTTAGAGAAAGTTCTGATTTTGTGCAGGTTCTATAGCTAACTAGCATGCTCGGAAGAAGAAATGGAATACAGCCCTCATAAATACACCTGAGATTAATGTTATATATTGAAATTTTTTTTATTATGAAGACTGCCAGTGTGGTCTTCTCTTGCTTGTCTATCATCTTGAACCGGTCTGTCCATTATCTTCTAATCATCAACAAGACATTTTCTTTCTAGAAAACTGCCAATCACTGGATATTTTCTCTTATTCTCACCATTCATTAAACCTTAGAGATGGTTGTGTGTGAAAATATCCAAAGATTCTCTGAATCTAATCCAGTGAAACTGAATGAGACACAGGCAAACTGTCAATGACTTTTTAGTTTATTGTAATTCTGATTAATTTCAAGTCCTTCAAAGAAAGAGTCGGGAGTAATACTCTCATTCGCTGCTAAAGGTTTCTGAGTCAATGACAAGATTACTGGAGTGGGAGTGAATCAGCTTTGAACTCACACACAAGCAAACAAAAGCTTGGTTCTCTTCAGGCCATTGTTTTGAGTTGCAAATTATTACACTAAGACCGAGGTTCACTCAAAAGTAATGCAGTCTATGTGTTTCTCCCACTCGTAATTTGAAATGAATGACTTTATTTCACGCCCACACCAGCAAAAGCTGATATTAAGGGAGATGACTGAGTCATAAACGTGCATAAACAAAACAGATCAACAGGCAATGTTTTCCACGCACTGCATCCTTTTAAACCACAACAAAAAATAACTCATCAGATTGTTGGAAAAGCTCATTTTAGTGCATCATTGTGCAGACTTTAGATCAGCTCATTCATTTCCAAGAGGAAACAGGTCACTTTTAATTACATCTAAGCTGCTGCATAGCAAGCAGTTTGGGTTATTTTAGTCACAGGTGAGTACAAAGTCACAGAGAACACAAAGGTGAAGAGTTAAAAATATAAATAAAGTGCTAATTTACTGTACAGGGCAATGTTATGAATTGTCAAACCTTTGAAAAGTACACTCAGGCTTCGCCTTGTAGAAGTGGCTTTGAATGAGTAAAACTTAAAGCAAGCCCTATTATCATCTGTTTTTTATTTGTTGTAAAGCCATGGAGTCAAATGTGGAAAAGAAATGTATGTATTCCTAGAAGAAAAAGCACAAATATTTATATTTCAGACATCATATTCAGACAGATTTTTATAAAGGACAGACTAGGTGTGACGCTGATGCTTTTTTTTTTAGATTAGTTACAAGCCATTAAAAACAACTTCAGTGTTTGCAGGTTGAGATGAACCTCAAATCCTCCAATAATGTGACACATTTCCTTTGACCGCTTCTAAAAAGTTACAGGAAACTGGGATTATGTCTTGTATTTAGATGAGACGGTTGGTTTCTAATCAGCAACGACTTGTTCATAAACGACAGCAAACGATAAGAAATGAGGTTGTCGAATCCTTTATTTTCCCAGTTATTATTGTTCCTGTGGTTTTCAATTATGTTCTTTTTTTTTATTTTATTAAGTCTACAGTTGTAATTGTTATTGACAGTGGATGTGCTTATATAATCATTAATAAAACTACAAAGTTCTTTTAAATAGCACCTCATGAGAAAAATTGCTCTTTATATTTATTAATTAATTTATTTATTAATTTGTGGGCTTGGAAATAGTTTCTGACTGGATTCAGACTTTACTCTGCTGCATCTGAATTTTCATTATATTACTACCAATGTTTCCCAGGTGTGTTCAGCTGGAGTTTCCACAAATCTAAAGGTGTATTACGGCTGATTTATGGATGACCCGTGCATTTCAAAGAAGGACTGATGGCAAAGATATGCTGAATTTTACTTTACACAGCAGACTTGGTTGTGTGAGCTTATAAAGCTCTGGCAAAGCTAAAATGTCCAAAGAAGTTGAATTAGCTCTGATTCAGCAGGTGTAATCTTTTAAATCCTGTTTGTGTGTGTGTTAATGTTTATTATAATGTGTGTCCAGGCTGTGGAAATAGCTAAGTGTTTTAAATATTTGGGTACACACATAGAGTAGATGATAAACTGAGCTTCACTAACAATATAGATGAGATATGGAAGAAAGTCAGAGGCTGTTTTTAATAAGGAAGCTAAAATAGTTTTTATTAAAATTTCTTGTCTTAGCAGGGCAGTAAAGTACTTATATTGTCTTCTATTCTTATAATAAATGTTTCTAAATGTACGTTTTTCTCCTTCACCGTAAACCCAGATTGTGTTTAAATAGAAACTGTTTAGCTGTGATTAATTATTTCATGTTTTGTATGAAAAGTATCTCATTACTAAACCAAATAAGATCTTTTTATTACCTTTCAACATTGTGTGGTGCAAAAAAAAAAAAAAAAACTAGCAAAAATGACTGAACATGTGATGTTTCTGCCAAAGGGTGTTTTTTTTTCTTCACAAAACGCAGCATATCTGGAGTTCTGTGTTTGGAGTTTTCTACTCTCAATGTTCAGCAGTTAGATTTGACAGAGCTGCAATATCCTAATGACACCTACTTTTCTCCAGGTTCACAGATCCACTTTACCAATTGTGGAAAGACTGCAAAGGCTTGTTGGAACTGTATATTTAGCTTTTTTTTTCATTGTGTTACTATAAAATCGAGTTCTGTGCTTTACTGGCTGTGTTATATTTACATTTACATAATGTTACTGGAATGTTCTGTTCTGCTTGAAGGTTAAAGTTGGCACCATGAGCGTGGAGGACAGTGCAGAGAGAGACACCCACTTCCACCACTATAACTACCTTGAGTGTAGCAGTGGGGATAGAAATGAAGCTGGGTATGAATGAACTTGGATAAACTTAATTCAGTCATTTTTTACCAGTTGAAGCAAATCAATTAATTTGCTTCAACTATTCTCTTTTCTTTGGTGGTAGAAGAAACCAAATTATGTATTTAAAAGATTAAAATATTGATAAATGTATGTTTTTTAAGAGTTAGTTCAAACTACTTCAACAACCCAAAAAATTAAGTGAGGTTTTGGGTTTTAGTGAAGACGAATAATTGCCTGTCAATAGGACTTAATCTGTTTAGGGTCACCATGTGTAAAAACTAGTAGTTTAGGGGAATTGGTTTCCATGCAAATTTCTGTTCACGTAAGTAATCTGGGATAACGGCATTGTCATGATATTGATGTGATATTCTCATCTTGCGTTGTATTTAATGGCTGCGCAGACCACCGCGGTGTACTGCGCTGACTCTTTGCCTCCTTGACTTTTATGTTTTCTATCGTTTAATGCTATTAACATTAAAACACTCAGAAGTGAACTCTGAATTGAGTTGTATAACAATGGCAACTGATGCTGGAAACTAAACTTGCTCAAGAGCAGATGTCCAAGATAAGATATAAACACATATTAAAGATCCCATGATGACAAAGAGCAATTAAAACGGCCACAGTTGCATCTGACAGAAGAAAACTGAAACTTTCTCACATGTTTCAATTAAATTAATAAAATACACAGCCATTGTTCATCAGATCTAGATCATTTATTAATGATGGGTTAGTGATTAGATTAGTTTACACATTAACATATAACATTTACTTCCAGCGGCTTGAATTTACTGTTTAAAAGCTGTTTTGTATTAAAGCTACAGCAAGATCTCCATTGATAGGTTTAGCTAAGTCAGAGTACTTTAAGATATCCTGGATATGTTGAACAAGATTTAGTAGTACAAATGATACATCAGCCTTTTTTATCCTGCTGTCTTCTGGATTGCAATATGGCAATCCACTGCCATACCCCATCACTTAGAAACATTTAGTCTTTTTTCAGGTTGTTGTCACAGTAATAATTTATATTTATCATAACTAATTTTCATATATATTTTGAGGGGCCTGACTTTTGAATTTTGGTGCACAGCCCAGTGGCGGTTAGAGAGGTGGCCAGTGTGTTAGTGGCCACCTCTCTAACTTGAGGAGGAGCACAGAAGGGTCTTTCCAGACCTACATAGATCACCAGTATCACCACACCAGTTTGAAGAAAATTAAAGGTATTTCCTAATTATTCATTGTTTAAAAATATTGACATGTGGCTGCACATTTCTGAGGGAGATTTGTTCCCTGTGCAAGTACTAGGTAATGTTATGTAATATGTTAGCATGAAGCCATGTAGTAGTATATGGTAGCACTAGATTAGCTTGAAGATAATGTGAGGGAACTTAGCAACAACATAAACTCAGTTAATTAAGACTTTCATCTTGGAGCTGAAAATAAACTGTAAAGGTGCTTCAGTATCCAAGTTACTTGACACAGTGACCAAGCTAGAGCTACATGATCCAGTTCAATTTCAACAGGAGGCTAGCTAGTTTTATTGTAGCAACAGCATGAAAATGTGGAGAAATTTAGCCTGTAACCAGTCAGATTCTACCTCTGGTAGAATTGCCCTACAGACTAATCTTAAATCTTAAAAAAAAACTCTCTTGAAAAACTCTTTGATGGATTTGTTCATGTGTGGCAAGGATTGGGCACTACTTTCTGCACATTATCTCTCCATGCAGTATGAACGGTGCAAAAAGTGTTCAGGAGGAATGCAATCAATGCTAATTGTGTTCAGAAGATTTTTTCCATCAAACATCTTGGATAAGAGCATGAGGTAATGTCTAAACTGTCTGCTTTGAAAGTTGTTACAGGCACACAGCGATAGGAAAGAGATCTCTTCAGGCGCAGGCCCCCTTAACCTCTTCCTTCAGAGACGGGACTCTATCTTTGTACTGGCGAACCCCTCGTGGTTGTTACTGAAGAGCAAACACGCTCAGGCGTGAATATCCTTTGCCTGTGTGCCCGGTGAAGAGGAGAGGATTGCTGTAGTGGAGGGCTTCTTTGGGTCCCCAGTGACCTAAATCCAGAGAATTACTAATAGGATCGTTTCTGCCAGGTTTGTATTGGTGAATCATAGAAGACGACTCAGACACGCTGGAGTTGGGGTCAGCTTGTTTTCACTTCAGTCAGTCCACAACGTTGATTCAACACAACAAGCAGTTAATTGTTTCCTGACCATTCTTAGTCATCCAATATGGATTTGGCATGAAGCAGAAGTCTTTCTCTACATTCATATTAAAACCATCTTTACACAATCAAAGCATTTACAGTCGCTAAACATTTTGATAAAGGATGAAAAATCACCAGGTTTAGAGCTTTAGACCAAAATAACAATTTTCTTGATTCTTATTGCTGAAGGGAATCCTCTCATTTTATTTTATTCTACTGAATATGTTTATTTCTTATTTCTAATTTTTGGGATCACAACATGCAACATACACAGAATTAATTTTTATTTCCAGCATTTATGATGAATGACACCAGAGTTTTTTAGGATGATTAGAATGTTTTATGCATGTTTATTAGCCTTCTAGTGGAATAATTTTGACTATGATAAAAACTATTTCAATTTCAAGTCTTTTAAGTTGTAAATGTGTCAAAAGATAACTCATTAAATTAAATCAATATTGTTTCATATGTCCATTAGTAGCATTTTCCATTAGGAAATTTAGTTCTAAAACTTTTATTTTCTAGTTTGAATAGATTAAACTGCCTCTCTTTAGCTGTCAACTCCAATTGCAGACCACAGAGGTTATAACGTCAGTGGGTGACTTTGGCCACCCCTACTTTTTTACCACTTTAGTTGTTATACTATGTTCGTTATTTCCTCAAATCTAGTCCCTTAAAGGAGTCATTACCTAGAAATTGCACTTTTTCAAGTTAAAACATGTGTATTGGACCAAAGTGTAAACTTCCCTGAAAGCCTTTCTTTTAAAGACAGTCGAGTTTTTCCGTCTGGGACCTTTGTTCACAGCAGAACCGCTAACGAGGGTTAATTTGCTCCTGTGAATTCGACATCACAGGAATAAGCCAGCCCCTCTTCCACGCCCAAAATCCACCCAGTTTGGTCAGGTTCGCTGCTATCACAGCTGTTGATGTTTTGGAGTCTGATGCAATGTGCATGCGCTGGGCCAGCCCCCCTTCCGAATCTGGCGCCTCTGCGGCCAATCAGCGCGCACCTCATTAACATTTGTCAAAAGCTTGCATGAACTCTCACGAGACAAAGTTGTGGTATGAACAAAGGGCCAAAGTTTAATTTATCTATGGAAACCCTTATTCCCAGGGCTTCATACTCTTTATCTTCACCCATCTGCTCCTATTGTACTTTTAATGAGTAGCATCACTACCTGATGTGGTAATAATTTTTCATCAGAACTTTAAAGGACAATAACTTGAACCTGATCCTAAATAAATGCATATCACTTAACGTTTTAACAGTGGCAAAGTTCATTTGTCTACCAGAGAGTTAAATCCTCCTAAACTCCAACATGTCTCTTTGCTTTCATTCTCCTCATTTCATATTACAGTGTTTTAAATGAGCTTTTCACTAGTTGGGAAAATGTGGGAGTGTGTCACAAAGGTTAATTGCTTTAGTCTCTCAATCAATACTTAGGAGTGGACAACCCAGGCTGCAGCCCCATCACAGTTTGCAAAGTGCTGCTTTATTCAGGTTTGCTATGAATGTTCCATCTTTGAAGATGAAAGTTGTCTCTTTAAAGTCAGCGGAAAAGTTGAAATTATGCTAAATTCATATATTTTTTGCCTATATAAACAGACTCCTGTGTAGCGTGATTGGCTTGTTTGACAGCCAACATAGCAAGAGGTTTGACTGAACTAGTTCAAAGTAATTCACACACTAGCATTTTCTTTTTGTTTTCAGTGGCTGAAAATAATAATTAAATGACTGTTGATACAGGCTGCAAAAATGTT
This sequence comes from Rhadinocentrus ornatus, assembly GCA_037177495.1. NCBI lineage: Eukaryota > Metazoa > Chordata > Actinopteri > Atheriniformes > Melanotaeniidae > Rhadinocentrus > Rhadinocentrus ornatus. Next base: position 9,396,898 of record JBAMHW010000026.1, read on the forward strand.
GTCGAATGGCTGCTTGGATAATTAAATGTTCACCCATGATTCCAAGGACTTTAGTTGTGAGGCTCGAACATTTCTGTCTTATAAATGGAAGCATTTGTAGTGTAACTGATACATATGTAGAAAATATTTGCATTTGTTAAACACAAATAACACAAAAATACTAAGAAAATAAAAGAAACAAAACTTCAGAGATGCAGAGAAGAAACTCAAAATTTTTACATAGTGAATGGCTTTAAAGTTCTGGGTACATTTTGATCCTTTTTTTAAACTGTCAGCTAATCATAGCTTAACCACAAATTAAACTATCCAATCAGAGTGCAGATGCATTTAACTCCTCTGCAGGTCTGGAGTACTTCTGTGATTGGGGTGGGTTATATTTTAAGATATTGTGGAAACAGAAGGTACCAATGTATTTTCCTAAATGTCAATGGTTTTACTCCATATTGACATGACAGCAACACAGTTACTGCAGATTTGTCGGCTGCTTCTATGATAAGAATCTTCCGTTCCACCACATCCCAAAGCTGCTCTATTTGATTGAAATCTGGTGACTGTGGAGACCATTGGAGTACATTGCCATGTTCAAAAAAACCAGTGGGAGATGATTTGAGCTTTGTGACCTAGTGCATTATTATGCTGGAAGTAGCCATCAGAAGATGCTACACTGTGGTCATAAAGAGATAGACGTGGTCAGCAGCAATACTCAGGTAGGCCGTGGTGGTTAAATGATGCTTAGTTGGCACTAAGGGGTTAAAAGAAATATTCTAAATCCTCTTTCTGATGCTCAGTTTGAACTTCAGCTAGTTGTCTTGACCATGTCTACATGACTAAATTACATTACAGTCATGTAGCTGACGCTTTTATCCAAAGCAGCTTACAATGGTTAGGCAGTAGAGTTAAGGGTCTTGCCTAAGGATCGAACTGGAAGGTGTTAATGTTCGTACCCTGGGAGATTCGAACCCTGGTCTCCCACAAGGGAGACTGATGCCCTACCAATTGAGCTAACCAGCCAACTCAATGAGTTGAGTTGCTGCGATGTGATTGGCTGATTAGCTATTTGCGTCAACAAGCAATTCGCCCTAATAAAGTGGCCAGTAAGTGGGTATTTTCTGAAGTTTTGTCTCACTTTTCAGAACCTGCAGCAGAGTTGAAGCAGACTAAACTCTGTTTCCTCTGATTGGACAGTTTGATTTGAAATCTGAACTGTGAAGTTCAGGGTCACATAATAGGAACTCCGAGTTTGAAATCCAGCTTTTGCTTTGTGTTTGTTAAAGACTGTTAATAAAAGCTTTACAACTTTACAATTATTATCTTCACTTCACAAAATTCTGTTTCTCAGGTCGGTTTATTTCACAGAGTAACAAAAACTGCCTTAGTTCGCAAGCTTCCTATCTAATTTAGGGTGATACTTTATAAAAATACAATTATGAAGCAAACTTTTGATCCCCCTTACTGGTTAATAAGGATGTATTTGCTACATGCCTGTGTACATTCTGATGTGGGATTTAGCTGAGTGTAGTATTTTGATTTAATTTTTTATCCTTTGAAGACTTTGATGAGTTAAAAAAAGATGGAGAAAAAACTGGTTGAAGGTAGATTGAGGGGAGGGTAAATCAGTTTAGCAATACATAAAGTCTACCAGACAATTTTATTCACTTCAGTCAGCTAAGGAACCCCAACTGGAAGATATTTATAGTTAATCAGAACCTAAAAATGGAGAAAGTCAACCAAGCACTGTGATTGCTACACAAATTTAAACCAGTTATATTGTTTTTCCATGAAATCTCACCTCATATCTTAAGAAAATAAAGCAATAAAAACATTTTTGCAGAAGTCTGCTTCATGCTTTACTGTTTGCTTTAAAGACAGATAAGAAATTCAGTGCACCAACCCTTTGTGTAGCTAACATTTCTTTTTCTTTTTTTCCCCAGTGAAAAAACCTCCAGGGAGGTCTCGGTTACTGACTATAGTCAATATCAGGCTGGCAGAGGCTGCATTATCATGTATCATCATCACTAGCCAGAAAGACCTCTGAAAATCATGACAGAAGTTACGTTAGCAGTATTTACCATTTTAGTTCCACACAAAAGAAGCAGTTGCTCCTATGTGTGGTCATGGAGAGCTTTGAATCATACATTTTAATTCTCTGTTGTGATGTTTAGTAAAAGACGGCAAAAAAAAAGTCATTGATTAAAATATAACAAAATAGGAAAAAGATAATTTACATTATAATGTTAAAACAAAATTTACATTTAATTGAATTAAATGTGTTTAATTGGTGCTGCTGTGAAGTTATAGGAAAAGATAAAACAAAGGGTTCTTTGTCTTCGTGGAGCTGCTGCAGTGCAGTTACTGTCAAATCAACATTGATAGCAGTCAGGATTTTTTTTATGATGTTATCCAAACCCAGAGACATGAAACATACATCACCTACAGCAATACTGCCATGTTATATTTTGAGTGGACACACTTTTTTATCCTTTGAAGAGTTTGATGAGTTGTTGAGGATAATAGTTGCACCCATTCTTACCTACAGTACATGTGGCTGAAGTTCTGCTTTTTACCTGATGAATGATGAAGCAGACAGTATTCTAGCCTGATATATACAAAGTTCGGGATAAATTTGTGTACTGCAAAACAAAATTTGCAGTATTATATTGAAAAAGTATTTTATTTTTTCATGCTTGGTAATCTAACACAAACATTATCATCTTGTATATTAGGCAGAAGAATGGAAATATGGGATTAAGTCACAATTAAATTAAGTGTGTGCCCATGTTATTCTAATAATATTTGGTCAATTTGAGATAAATTAGGTCAATCGTATTATACGTACTTTATCAATTAATTGTTGGTTTTGCTCTGTTCATGAGATCTTTTTTTACTGTCGGATGTAATGAATTTACAGACTTACTTAAAAATCTAAGAAACAGGTAGTATTATGAGCTTATTTAAATTGCTCAAGTACAATCAACTAGTATTATAATTTTCTCCCATATTTTGTGTGCAATTTTAATGCATTTTCAAACTCTTTTAAGCTCTTTTACACCTTTAAAATCACACACCAAATGGTAACGCAATCAGGTGACATGAATTGTGTTTAGATTTTTAATAGGACCAAACTGTTCAATAAAAGAGATTATTAATATATTGTTTTTTGGTTACTTGTACGATTAGTTTCCACAGCAATTTCCTTGGTGTTGTTTCTGTGGTTACTGTGGTCATGACACAAATTTTGACCTGTAGTGATTTGTGTCCCTATTAATGTACAACCCAACCAGAATTTAATTTATTCCTATGGCACATCCTATTATTCTACAATAGACTTCTTCAGAATTGCTTGAAGGATTTTGAAAACGTGTGACTTGTATGGTAGATATTGGAAAAAAAAAAAGAATTAATTGTGTGCTAGGAAACTGGATAAACATGGCAGCAATCAAGCTGGCAAACCGCTAACTTGACAGTAAAACTGCTAGCTTGAACACATCTATAGATAAAACAACCTTTATTGCATTAAAATTAAGGAAAGCTGTGTAATTTGTTACAGTTAACCTCCACAATACTTATTGTCATTTAAGATTTTTTTGTCTTTCATTTCTTAGCACAATTTCAAGTAAGCATCTAGGCATTTGAAACATTTATACAAACATTGACCTTAGCTCCACATGTCTTCTAATTGAGCTTTGCTGGCTCAGATGTGGTTGCATAAAACAGTGGATCCTCTTTAAAGCCTCTCACCTTTGAAACAGAGTAAATGTGAGCAGAGCTGAAAGTCAGAGGTTGATGCAGCACAGTAACCAGACATGCAATTAGAATCAGACAAAGTAACCGAGTAAAAAACACCATCCAGTTAATTACCATGTCTCAAATTTTAGGGACAAAAGCAAGCAGCACATCTCGCTGCTTCAGCTGCAAACAAAGCTGTCAAAGAGGGTCAGCCTGCAACTAGTCTCCATTACAAAGAGATAACATCTCTGTTGTGTGCATTCCTCTCATCCAATTTAACTTGTGATATTTTCAGTTTGCAGCCTGACCCTATTATTGTAGTTTATGCCAAAATTATCTAGAAAACTTCTTTTCAAAGCAGTCTTTGGTGAGGACAGCAAGTCATGCTATAAACGTGAATAGTGGCAGATTGCTAAGATGCTGTTGAGCAATAACATCTCTGAAAATATGCCCTGACATTTGCCTGTGAAGTGTGAGAGACTGTACTTTAAGTTCCATCCTGCCAAATGTGAAGAAAAGCAAACAGTAGCTTCAATGCCTGCTGTCATTTAAGAGGTTGCACAGCTATTCAGCTCATTGGAGCAGCTGTCAGTTGCTTTTTGACTGGTTATCATATACAGCGAAGATAATGCTCATTTTATTTTATTCAGATCGCTCAATACATTAGATGTTGTAATATTTTCTGAGTATTAGCTTGTTGTGGTGTTGGTAATGGAATAGAATTGGAGCTGAACTGGAGTTTACAAAAACGTTCTAGAAAATTATGTGTTTGCTATAAAATATCCTAACAGCACTTCTGCTTAGACAATTGAATCTACCAAATTGTTAGATATGTGTAACAGAAATATTTCAAGTTCAATGTAAACATGCCAACAATACTAAGTGTTGTAAGAAAACCTTATATTTGACTTCACTCCTATGTACTCCCAGTATGGCAAACCAGTTATTTTATTGTAGTATTTAAGGCATCTTCATGTCCAAACTGGAAAATTTTATACATCAGATCTATCCATCACTTCAACCATTTGAGTCCCTTAAAGTTTATATTGGGTCTTTTTTTGTTTAACTTTATTTTTTTCTGTAAAATTACAAATTTGTGAAAAACGTTTAAGCTGGTTTAGATGCCGTGCTGCTGGAGTGATTTCTGATTTAATTTTGAGAATGTGACTGTGAAGGAGCATCTCTTCAATGTGGTTATTGCATTCTCAGCGTGAGTTTTAATAATTTCATCTATGTTCTCAACCAGAAAGGTTCACCTAGGACTAAAGGTGATGACATCGGCTTAGTTCAAGATAAATGTAATGCCCCAATGCATTCATGAAAGTCTGTAGATCTTAACCACACTTTTCTCTCTGATGCACATCTAATTTCCAAAAGTTTGTCAGCTCATTTTAATTTTTTTATGTTTAGATTTAGTTATCTCTTTACTCTGTCCTCCTTAACATTAATTTAAATAAATTAAAATGAAATTCTGACTGAATCCATCCATGGTTTTCAGGAAGCATTTAGTTGTTTAAGCCAAGTTCAGACCCAGATTTCTCGTATTATTTTGCCACATTTGGCACATACTGTCAATTCAGTCTGTTTTGTTCACCTGGTTGTTAAAGGGAGACAGGTAGTTGCTCCCGAAGACGTCTCTCTCCTGAGACACCCTTGCCCTTTATTATTAGGATAATAAAGGAAGCATTATGCTCTCATCAACATTTAACAATTTTTGTTTAACAAAAAATTCTTACTTTCACAATTAATGACTCTAGATTAAGCCACCAACTTGTCTCAGATCTGTACTGCTTATCTGTAACCACCAACATTTGTCTGATAGGAAAATCAGGTTTAAAATCTCAAAGCGTGAAGTAGGCTTTCAAGTAAAGGGACATACATTATGTAGCTTTAAGCCCAAACATCTAGGGGCCTCTTTTGGCTGTTGATAGGCTGTACACAGTAAACAGGGAAAGCATATGTCCTTCGTGCAAGACATAGCGTAAAGATCAAGTATTTAATAGATTGTAGTGAATCTATTCTGCCATATAAATACAATGTTTCCAGGCTTGCACCTGTGAAAACATGGCTTCTGTGTTTACAGAAAGACAGTTAAGGGCAGGAGTGGGCTAATAAATGCAGCACTTCTGTAAGATGCTCTGCTGAATTAACACCTGCAAAAAGATTTGAAAAAGGTCAAAGAGAAGGACTGTTGTCATGGAAGGTTAAACATGCATTTTCATTTCATGCTGCAAAATGCTTCTTTCATAATCAGATGCATATCATGCTGACTGCTTTCCAAACTCAGTGCAGAAAAAAGAAGAAAGGAAAGAAACTGTCTGAAAGGAGAAATAGGCCGCTTTTACTCTTCTGTGCTACACATTTTATCACAAAAATCTCCATAGCCTTATCACCTAAAATCCCGAATGTTGCTAAATCAACCTGAAAAACAACAAAAACACAATTTGTCTATTCAGAGCTAAGAGATAACAGTTATTCAAGAAACTGTAATAAAATAACCAATTATTCTTCGTAAAACAAATTCCTAATTGCTCTATGAATATTCTAAAACTGTTACAAATGTCTCACAAAGAGAAGGAATCAGTCACTTTGAACCATTTTAATGATTCAGAATAACACCATCATCATCTATGTCAAGTCTGCCACTTTAATCATCTGCGTAATAATTTAAAAGTCCCTTTACAAGAGAAAAACGGGGTGGGCTTATTTGTCATTTCATTTGAAAGCATGTGCTCGTGTGTGAGTGGAATAGGCACACATACGGACAGAACAAGACGTGATGTGACCAGCAGAACTGTGCGGTCCAATCATGTAAGCTGAACAAGTCTCGCTCATCAACCAACAGCCCTGCTGTTGCTCTTCTGCTTTTCATGAATTTACCTTGGCTAGGGTATTTTGAGCTTGTTTGGAAGAATTCACATTTTAGTTAATCCTGTCCTTGTTGCACACCTGTTGTTAGTTTACTGATTGCACACTTAGTTATCTATTATCCAAAATGGTGACATTAAACAAACAACAACCAGCACAAACTGGTGAAGCTGCTGTGCGATTAAACTGGAATTAACCTTTAAGGTAATAGTGTAGGTTTTCCCACTTTTGAATATCTGCTCATTTTAGAATAAGATAAAACAAGTAGTTTTAAGATAGAACACAGCTAATAATTAAGTCTGACACATGTTTCATAAAGATTCATGTAACAGTTGAGACTGTTGCATTTTATAACTACCGAGGGCACTTTTTAACAGCTTCCCAATGACTTTTATTTAATAATGGACTTAATAGAGCCGACCAGGGTGATTTTAAGTCATTTATCAGGTTTCAGTTTGTTGTAATTTGCCAGATTTAAGTTACAACATTTGTATCCATGTTGATCGAACTCATGCATAGTGAAGGATTGTGGGCATTTAATTGATGTCAGTTTGTGTGTAATCCTAATGAAAGATAACTGCTCTTTTACCTCAGTATTGATCCTTAACACAGGTCAAAATTCTTAAAGTTGAATGAACCAGAAATGGAGGAACCTCAGGGGAAGTCACCAAGCCAAGAACAATAAGAAGAACAAACAAGATGCAGAATAAAAACACATTTGAGACTGCTGTTTTCTGGCCCTTGGCAGACAAAAAACCCCAATAACGGCAACAATGCAAAGAAGAGTAACCTTAAATTTGAGTTGTTCAACATAATTTTAATACTTCCTCCATGTGGCTAATAAAAACAACAACACACAGTTGATGTTTTTTCAAAATTTAGGTGTTTCCATTACCAGTTTTTTTTTAATTGTAATATGTATATTTTGCACAATTCTAGGGGTATTGGAAATGCAGCTAGTCATGTTAGATTCTTTTAGCTGTGGGGTTCCACAGGGTTCAATGCTTGGGCTAAGGCTTTTCTCTATACATTTTTGTTTTGAATTGTTTAATCAAACAGGATGTGCACTTTTCACTACTATTCAGATTAAATCAGTCATGTTACAAACATTTTCTATTTTTAAAAAACAAACAAAAGGTTGTTGTCTGGTTTTCCAGGAAAACACTGGAAGGCATTATGTTGGCCTCCAGTTCTACTGTAAGAAATGGTTAACTTATTCATACCAGGATACAATATGTGCCATGTCAACCAATTTCTTCTAGATGTGACCAGAACCAGACAGAAAACACAAGTTGAACAAGCTTTTGCAGTGACAGATCATTAATCGTCTGCTTCCACCAAAGAGCAAATCAAACCATTGCTAAAAACATATCTCTTTTCTTAGGCTTCCTTTTGAACTTATCAAATTTGATCTTACTAGCAGATTTTACTGTAACTTTTATAGTAAGAATGAAACAAGAAATTTTATTGTTGTTTCATTCTTTAAGGCACTTTAATTATCTTTAGTTATTCTTAAATTTGTATATAAAGGTGGATTAACTTAATGTATGGAAATGTCCTATTAACTAACAAATAAAACAATTATCTTAGACCCCCTTCTTTAATCTGCATAATATCATAATTAAGAAAAAAGATATATATCTCTTTAAGAAATTTTAGACAAATGGCAATCTCTAGCAAAAGTTTAACATTAACAGACATAATCCACCAAATTAATATAGATAATACCTCTGTATTTATTTTCTATGTATCATTTCCGTAAGTTGCCCAATAATTACTTTATTTAATTACCCTTTAGCATAAAATTGTCATCTGTCTTCAAACGTATTCTCTCTCTATGGCTGATATAGTGACATATATCATATATGTCTAACTTTGAGTTTTAAAATGATCATGGTGTTTTTCTTTGGGGTGTCAGTTTTCCACTGTTGGCAACAACACTTACTCCCTTCTAACTAGAATTTGATTTTGCTTGCTCCAGAAACTTTAATAAGTTACCAAGCACACACCAAGCACACCACTCTACACTATTAGTGACGTCATAGATACCAAACAGGGAGTTATTAAGCACAAACTGCAGAGCACGAACACTGCAGTGTTGAGTGCTTAGCAACTAACACACTAGCAAATGTGTCAAGAAGGAGACATCTCACATTACACCTTTCACTACATCTTTGGTTCTGCTGAAGTCTTACTCATACAAACCTCAGCTGCAGCGCTCCACGCCACTGACCATATTAACATGAGTTATTATGGTCAAGCAAAGCAGCACAGGATGGTGATTGGCAGGTCAAATTAATGTGACTGGCAGTGGCTACAAACATGTCCAGCAGTGTGCCGTCAACACCCACGCTCAGGCAGCCATTTGCCCTGCTCTCCTACTCAGTGTCAGGTCTGCTGCTGTTGACACGTCAGACCTTATTTACTTAGCAAGGTCTTGCCGTCTGTTTGCAGCAGATCAGTTGCATTTCCTGTCCTCCTACAATACCAAACATTGCTTAACTGGGCTTTCTGATAAGGCACCTGTAGGCTGAGGTACACCTGTAGCTCGAGTTAGACAGGGTCATGAAGTGAAGATGCTAAAGCAAAATATATGTATTTACATTTTCCATGTATCCTGTAGTTAAACAGACATGCACACATGGATTGATTGTGCTGGTGAGTATCCAATACCCTTTTCTTTTTTTTTAACATTCATAGAACTAACAAGCTAGCACACAGGGGGTTACTGAGCAATAAGGGTTCAGTCAAGCAGGTTTCTGAAATCAGTTTCACGGACCAACCGGATCTCAATGAAAACAGGCCGTGGCAATGAGTGATGATGTTGCCATGACAACAGGCAGGCTGAGCGTGCAGCCTGGTTTTGGTATCTTCAGGCATGCGGCAGTCAGCACCCAGACGGTTTGGGTTTTTAACCTCTTAAGTGGCAGAAAGCAAGCTGCAGTCTTATATGGGATTATGGAATGATGTGGGGGGGTGGGCAGGAATGGATGGGTGAAGTCTGTGTCTATGTTGGGGGGTGGGGGGGTTAAAGTCAGGCATCAGTTGAACCTTATTTTAGAGCACTGGTATGAGAAATGAAAAAGGTGGGTGTTTTCATTCTTTTTTTAAATTTTTTTATTACCATCTCAATCCAGCAATGGCCAACTACAGAGATATGAGAGGGACAAACAAACAGATTAAAACATTTACATACACAGACACGAACAGAAAACAGCCAGAAATGTTAACCTTTCATAAACACTGTCAATCAGAAATTCTCACTTGTTTCACACAGGCCAGTGAACACACCAACAACCACTCTTAAAATTATAGAGGCAACTGTGAGAGTGTGAGGAAAGAACAAGTAAAGATGGCTACAACAATAGAAACAGCGTGGGGAGCCCAGAGAAGCACGCCTGCTACTGCTGACTGTTGGCATACCAACATTCGTGGAAGAGTTGGTTAAAGAAACAGATCACACTGAGGAGATTTCATCTTACCTGGAGAAACAAACACATGAAAGGCTACAGACGGCCCATCTGACTCTTACATCTGCACAAAAATCACTTCTCATGCTATTTTGAAGCCATCGTAGGGAAATTGACAACTCAATTGTGACGGTAGGTGTGTAGTCCAGTTAGGTTGGTAGTTACTATAATCCCATCAAAACAACATCTCCTTTTGCAAGTGAGTTTTTCTTTTACTTTTTGCCCCTCTGTCAGCTCAGATACTTGTATAAACATGCACTTTTAGGTATATGAGGACATAAAAAAATCGAATATGCACCGTTTCAGGCAGATAGGTAGTTGTGTAGATTAGGCAACAATGAAACATCACCTGTTTGAATCCAAATGTGTCATCTCTCCGATTAATGTTTCTGTCATCACCTAGAAAGGTCATGGCTTCACGGATATATAAATCTAGGTCAAATGCCACAACAGTGTTTTTGTCTTTATAAAACAAATGTAGAAATTAAAGCTGATTTTTCATCTACAGAAACAAGATTCATTTATTTGTTTTTAAGATTTCAACTGTAATAAAATTTCTTTAATTCTAATACAAACATGTACAATATCCTCACCTTTAGACCTGATAAGAAAATGCAACTTGAGCACTCCAATTGCAAATGAACAGCAGTTAAGTATAGATACACTGAGATGACGAGTAAGACATTTTAAATGTCTTTATAGAAGTTGATAAAGCTAAAAGATGCATAATGCATTGCGGATGCACTTAGAACTCATCAGTGAGATTTGATTCAAAGATGTTTAGGACACGTGGGCATATAAACACAAATGTGTCCTGGGCCACATTGGGAGCCCACTAATGTAACTGATGTCATTTGCATAAATGGAAAAATAAATATGTCTATTTATAAAGTGTATCATTAAATAATGTCACAACTGATATCTGATTGTTCACTTCAGATGCATGTGAAGACACGGACTTCGTCATTTGTAAACAAATCACCATGCCATGTGTTAGTGCCAGAGTGTCAAGGCCTTTTTAAATGGTAAGCGATCACATGATAATAGCTGTCATTTGATGATAAATTTGTAAAAACTTCAGAATGACACTCAAGATCCATCTTTTTTTTTTTAACTAGCCACCCCAGCATGATATTAAAAATCATTTCAGTTACTGAAGAGCACTTTACTGTGAATCCTTTTCCCTCTGTGGTGTTGGGTGAACTGGCTGAAATCACACCTTTACTTTGCATGGAGGATAACTTCACATTTCTCTCCCATAACAACTTGTCAGGCAGCACATTAGTGCCCTGAGAGGATTTTTTTCAGGCACATGCTCTCAACTATTTTCCTTTGCACAAACACAAAGTCTTTATCTTGTGTCTATCAAGGAATGCAATTCTCTACTGACACAAAACAGATGTATGTGTGTCATAAACAAGCTTTCAGCTGCATCAGCTCAGTAAAACCTTGTTAAAATCAACTTAATATTTACCTCTGTTACATTACTGCTGGTTCTTCTGTAAGCAGGATAATTGCCAGGAAACACTTCCAAGAAATTACCAATAAAGTTGGGTACATGGGAACAAGGCGGCAGACCAACAATTTAGTTTCAGTCATTTATGCTTTCCTTTTAACAGTTTACCTGTGTTTGTTTAGCTGTCTGTGATGCAGTTTTATTAAAAAACATTTCAGTAGCTTTTGTATTAATGTTAAGGCATTATATCAAGCTCAACTCTTACACAGTCCTAATTACAAAATACACATTTCATGTCAGTGTCCTTTACACATTTGAAGACTAATCCCTGTGTTTTATTTCTCTAAAGGTTTGATGGATTGAAAAAAAGAGGACAAAAAACTGCAAGTTTAGAGCTAGTATAACCCACACTTACACAAACACCTCCCTTTTTATTAAGTGTATGGGGAAGTAATTAAATAAATATTTATTACTAATCTATGTTACAAACCGGCCTTCCAATCTCAGGAACATGGTTTGTAGGATTCTGAGAAGGATTGAACTGTAAGACAAATACATTCAGTAGATATTTTTTCCTTTGTGTAATGCTCCAGAGCTTTTCACATGGATATTAGGTGGAAAGAATCACCTCCTCAAAAAATGCCAAGCATTAAATTAAAGGTGTTTGTTTTTGTATCTCCTACTGTTATCTGGCGGGGTGTTATGTAAACCAACAACACTGCTTCCTTTGTTCAAACATCAACCTCATAGTCCTTCTCATGCTGCCACCTGTAAGTGGAGGAGGAATGATGTAATCGCAGAACATGAAACCAAATCTGTGTTGCTCTGTTTTTAGCTACTAGATGTATAAGAAAAGGTCTATTTCTGAGAATTATGAGCACTAAGAATACTGATTTCACACCAGAGAATTCTATCAATGAAGATAAAACTAATGAAACTATTGAAGTTGGTTATATTTTCAAAGAGTTGTTTTTGCACCTACCAAATCACCTCTGAAAAAGCATTCAAACCACAACCACACAGTGTAATTATTCATTAAACTGAAATAGCTGGAATATTTCTTAAGTTATATCATTTATACGTAGTCTTACCTGCCAGTAGGAGCAGGAAGATGGGCTGACAAGCTACTCAAGCTAACAGCTGCTTAAGATGGGAGCCACCACAAACACCTGTTTATTTCAAATAAGAGGTCACATTCAAAGTAAGCAATAAACGAGTTAAGCTGTGTTAAATTTTACAATCTTCATCACGTGTGACTAGACGTGTTTTGCATTTTTAGACAAGACACGGGATGCTTCATTTAGACACCTTAAATACCATGCAATACCGCTGCTAGCGTTTTTTCTGCAGTGCTCTCAAAATGAACTAAATACCAAACTCCTTTAGGTTCCTTAAGACACGCTTTTACAATGTTTACTCCATGTGCGACTTTGGACTTGTTTTTAAGAACAATCTTGCTTATTTTGGCCCATATCCCTTTATCAGGTTTTTCCACACAGTTCAAGGCAACTGCGGTATAAGGAAGATGTGCTTTTGGGATGAGGTAAAACCTGAGTAGATTAATCTTCCTTGTTGGGAGGGACATGAATCCAATTTTTAATTTCGATAGGTGCAAAAATTGCAGCCACATTGGAGAATGTAAGGTGGGCTTAAGCCATTAATCAGACTATGCTATATAACATGTAAACAGGAATATAACTAGATGGGTAACTCAAGTAAACACCATAATTACTATCCCCTTTAGATTCAAGTCATCTGAATTATGCTGTCAATAACTACTTATAAGAAATTAACATTACCTCACTTTAAGGGGGGGGTTAAGGCCTGTCTTTATCGTGCCTCTGCATGTAGTAAAGACCATCAGAGAATTACAACCAGTCAGTCAAAAAAGTACAGATGACAAAAAATTCAAAATAGAGCAGTAAATCTAATTAAATCTTTATTAAAAATTAAAATGAAAAATTGCAAATGGATTTTATTTTTTGGGGTTCTCTGATGCTGAAGATACAAAAAGCAATCAAGGAAAGTTAGCTATCTAAAATAAATATAAGCTTCACATTAGTCACCTGATGTGTTTAAAATGAAAAATACACTTAAGACACTGATTTTAATAATTTAAATTAAATGTATATTGTTACCACATGAGCCAAAAGAGCTGCAGAGTATTAAACCTTTAGGCAACTAGACCTCCTGCCACACCCTAGTCAGTGATGTCTCAGCAGGCATTTTGCCTCTTACAACAGAAGCTGGACAACAGAAGCTCCATGTTTAATAAAAAAAACACTGACTGTCAAACCTGCTTGTCTGTGCAAGCTTTCTGTGTCTTCAGAAGGGCTTTTGTATAGCTGTTTGGTTGATTTCCATTTACACAAGATGACATCATTGCCTGTAGTCTTTGACTCTAGTGTGTCAGTAAGTAAACGATTTGCTGCCCATTACCCAGAATTCGTTTGCAGCCTAAGGCTAGCTTAGCAGGGCCCCTGTCTTTCACTGGTGGTGGGGATCAGAAAGCATAGAGGCAACTAATTCAAAAAGCTATTTTAAAACTTCAAAACTTTGACTTCATTAATACATTAAAAAAAGATTACAATAGAATTATTTTGTTTGTGTTCTATCATTGTATTGCAGCTTTAATCCTGAGTTTTTTAGAAAAAGAAATATACATAATTCCAGCTTTCTTTTACCAACTGGGTCATTCCCTTTAAAAATGCAATTTGCTAAACTCCAACTCTCCAACAAACTTTTTTTTTAAAGGGGGAGATTAAAAAACAGAAGAACAAAGATGCAAATGGTGGCCCGTAAGTTCACATATTGTACTCCCAGCTTGAGGCACTACTACAAATTTCTTTTGGTATAATTTTAAATAAATAGCTGTAGCTGGTGAAATGAGGTTTTATAAAGCTGCAACTCGTTGCGAAACATTTTGCAAAGTTATAAATGCCACAGAACATAAAATCCATGCTGACATGATCAGCATCAAATAGGCCACAGTGTGTTTGGAACAGATTCCATAAACCGCCTATAGCCTATCTATCCTCATAGTGTTGAACCTTCCTTGTTTATTATAAGAGACACATCTGCTCATTTGGAAGCGAGATGAAAATAGCCTCTTCTTAAATCCGGCTCCAAAAGAGAAATTTATATTAGAAATAAGGAAAATAACAGCCGTTATTTAAACTACAGGGGTAACTGTAGAAACTTAAAGGAAACTTATAGGACTTGTTACAGTGTGAGCTGTGGTGTGTTTTTGTGAATGAGAGTGGGGTATAAGCGGGGCTTTAAGTGTTGGAGAGCTCCAGACGCAGCGGTGCGCCCTTACCCGCGCTGCCCTGGAGGAGTATGGATCCTCGAATAGATTCCAGATCACCGGCTGCCACTTCCTCCATAGGCTGACATTCCCGTCGGCAGCCAGGTCCTCAATGCCGAGCCTCTTCCCCATCTCGTCGTCCTCGTCTCCGTTGTCCACGTTGAGCTCAAACACGTCCAGAGCCTCCTCTGCGTCCCGGTGCTGTCGGTATGTCATCCAACAGCAAGGCTCCACGTCCGTTTCATCGATGCCCCAAAAAGAGAGCTCTTCTTCGAAAAGCGGTCCGCACACATCCGCCGGGCAGTGGAGCTTCCCGGTGCGGTAGTAGTTGAGCACGTAGGCGAAGACACCCGGGTGGCGGTCGAAAAAGTATTCGTTGGTCCGCGCGTTGTACTCTATGAAGCCGGGGACTTGTTGCAGCTGATCCAGCACGGAGTCGATGTCCGAGTCGGAGGCGAGCAGGGCCAGTCGCGTCCCCGGAAGGGTTTTCAGGGTAGTTTTGTAGGTTTCGTGCCTGGTGCCCCCAACGTTGAGGATTATCCTCTCGTTATCGTCAAACTTGCCCATCGCTCTGTATCAGACATGACTTAATTGAAAGCGGAGGAAGTTAGCGAATGCAGTCCAGAGGTAACGGTGAGCCCGACGCGCACACACCCACAGTCCTGTTGAAATAAGCTCCACGATCTTGGACGTGGTGCGCAGCATCTCCGCTTTCACTCATCCGTCTCTTTTGTGGCTGTTTTTGGGGGGCAGAAAGCGACCATCGTTTGTTCAGGAACGATTCCAGAAAGATGAGGTCGTCAGCTTGTATTCCACGATCCGCTCCGACAGTCGGTGATGCTGTAAAGTGTTGAATGATCTCAACCGGTGGTTCCAAGAAGACTGCGCTGCAGCTGCTGTTACGCGTCTCCTGCGTCCCTGCCTTCTCCAAGACGCACAACAGCTCGTCTGCGTCGGGCACGTTACTTAAAAATGTGTTACGCGATACCTAGATTTAAAAAAATAATAATAATAATATAGGCACCATTGTAGCTTATCCGAAAACTAACCCAGTACTTATCCTTCGTAGTTTTGAACTGAAATCCAAACGCCTTTCCTCTCTGATCTTTGTCTGAGCACAAATGATAAGGCAGCTGCAGGGATCAGCGCCCCTCTTCAGTGCTGTCGTGGTTTTGACTCTATAATCTGACTAGGAAAAGGTTCAGCCCGATCAAGCGATTTCTCTTGTTTTATTTAATAGTTTAAAAAGTGTAACTAAATTCCGCATCAACAGGTCTATCAGCTCACGTTCCCGTTCAGTTTTTGCCATTTCTGAAGCAGACCACAGTCTTGCCTCGATTACTGATTTGTGTTTATTACCAAAGAACATGTCTATTCAGTATCACACTGCTTTGTTTTGAAGCATTAAATACCCACATGCATATTTTTCTTCAGAATCCGGTGCAGGCATGGTGAAGATAAGTCCACTTAAAAAAATAAATAAATAAATAAACATACATCTTTTACTATCACTGCAGAGAAGTGACCCCAAATGAGAAACCATGACAGCACATGGCAATCACGCTTCTTTCTTAGTAACAGCAATAATGTAGTAGGCTAATCTCTTCTTGTTCACTTTAATTTCTAGAGTTTGGTCATTTTCATAGGATATTATTGATTACTGTGGCTATATGGTTCTAGTTTTGGATAAATAGTTAAAGCTTTAATAGTTTACTTAAAGAAGAAACTGATCCTTTGGGAATAAGTTGCAAGAGCCTGAAGAACTGCTAGCAACGCCAAGGGGACGGGTGGGGGTATTTGCTATTATCATTAAGGAAAATTTAAATTTAAATAAATAAATGTATTCAAAAAGAATCTATAAGGATAAATTACTTCCAGTACCTGCAGAGTTGAAGAAGCCTCTAGCTGAAAGTCCTGGTTTTCCGCTATGGTGTGACATGGAGTATTGAGCAGCTTTTGCAACGTTCTTCCTCTTGGGGTTTCAGAGTAGAGTAGAGTACTCCCCAGCACAGAGCCAGCTGTCTCCATCACTTAGTCCAGTTCGTTTGAGTAATTGGCTTTGATGATTTTACCCCAACAGATAGCTACAAAACAGATTGCACTCTACAAGGAATACAGCATCTTGTGGCAAACAATCTGTTCTGTCCCTTCTTGTGGATGATTAGTGTTGGACTTCTTTCCCAATCTGATGCCAATTAAATACCCAGATATCTTTAGTCCACACTAAGTCCTTAATAAAACCATACAAGCCATCTAATAAGACCCATAAAGTACAGTCCTTACAAACAGCAGGATTTGATACAATTCATTCCATCACCCTAATTCAGAACTTCTTTTTTTTCTTTTATCATTTTGAATTATCAACCAATAACACAGTGGAAATTGTAGCATTTGTGATGTAAGATGAAAATAAAGCAGCAGAAAAAATAAAATAATCACCACTAAAAAAAATCTATTATTAGCTGAGAAATTTAGTTTTTTTTTCTTTTAACATAAGAGTTCACTTCTACTTATTTTTATCTGTGAGACAGCAAAGCACTTTGATTTCCAGATAGCACTGATCGTCATCTCTGCAGTCAGCTACTACTAGCAGGTTTTGTCATTAAGAGCGAGGAAGCAACTGTCAACCTGAAGGCCTGTCATTTGACATGTTGCCACACTGTGAGGAGGGAAGAGTGACATCTTTAGGGGATCTAAGCACAACTCAATCAACAGCCAAGGCAAGCAATTTTTCCATAATTACATGCATAATTATTTCCTGGTAGGGCTGATTTGTACAATTGCAACCTCTGTGATCTAATTTCTCTGTTTCTCATCATCAAATGTGCTGACATTTGTATTTATAGTCTATGTTTCTAATGTTTTCAGTAATATGTATTTTGGTGTAACTTTTATTGGCTTGTCAGCAATAACTGGGTCTAAATGGTTAGAAGGAAATGAATCACAGCCTCTCGGGGTGCTGTAATGAATTTATTAATCTATTAACAGCTTCAGCATGCAGACTCACAGGAGTCTTCCATTTATAGTGACAGCTTCATTCCCAGAGTGATTTTAGGTTGAGGTTGAATTAATGTTTCAAACCTTGTGATTAGTGGTAATTAAAGCCAAAAGGCCTTTCGCTTACTTCAGCAACATTCAACAAGGAATAACCCAAGTGCAATGTGGACTTACACTTAAGCATAGATGTTAACTTCTAAAGTCATATTTGTTCTCTTGTGAATTATATTCTGTGGGGGCTTACAGTAGGGAAAGTGGTGGGAAGATAAGCTGGAACAGAGCTGAATGTTAACATAGACACAAAGGCTTCCATCTGATTATGCTACCACTGATGCCTGCCTATATCTATTTAGATTTTTACAAACTGACACCATAAATGTCAAATTAGCTATCAACAGTTCTGTTCCAGACAACTCTCAGCTGTCTTTAATAATGAAGAAAGTTTTAAATGTGATAAGTTAAGGATAATCCTTATTGTCCAGCTGTTATGACCGTGCGAGATATGCCTTCAGTAAGTAAAAGTGCATTTGAATAAACTAGATGGGGTTTATATCTTCTTTAACTTCAGTTTTCAAACAGTTTTCAAACACTGCTTTCTTTCAGCCATGTAAAATTGTCAGAAATCTATATAAAGGTCATACCAGTAATATTAAGCTAAGGACAGACACTTTAATACCTTAAACTCGTAGACTGTGGGCTTACTTGTAGTTCCAGAATGCAAATCAGAGCTTTCTGTTATCAGGCTAATCTCAAGTGGAACTAGCTCCCACTATGAGTTCAGTATACAGACACTCTCTCTACCTTTAAGATTAGGCTTAAACCTGAATTATTTCTAAGTTATACAGCTTGGAGGTGGTTCGTGATGACAATGCTGGTGTTAGCTGTATGAGTAACAGGCCTACTCAGATTATCAGCACATCACATTACAAACTCAAGTAAGCCATAACCTTTAATGAACTCAAGGATGCTGCCTTAGATTTGTCCTCTGGCAAATCCCCATCGCTGGATGGAATTCCCCCTGAAGTTTACACCACTTTTTGGGATAGCTTAGGCCTTTAATGTTTAATTTGAATCAAGTTTCCTTGGATCAAGGCCATAAGGATGTAAATATAGCAATTATATCACTCCAGCTTTAAAACAGCAAAGACCCATCAGACTTCATTACCAATTTCCACAAACTCCTTGATTACTATTTAATTTTTGAAAGAAGCCTAGCATCCGAATTCTTTATTTAGGATGCTTGGTCATTTTAATGTTTTACTTATAAGGCTATTCTTTACAGCAAGCAGGAGACTGGAATAACACAGTCCTTGCCTATAAATAGCGTTGGAGCTCAGAAAGCAAACAGCATCCAGAGCTGGAATCATTATTTCGCCCTTCTCCTTCTCTCCCCGTAATATCTTCACTAAAAATAGAGCAGCCAGATTGCTGATCTTTATCGAAAACTGGAGGGGAAAAAGAAAAAAAAAAAAAGTCTATTAGAAAGCCAAAGTCCTTGCTCTGTCCATTTTGCCCAAGTAGAGCCACAGGATCAGACACACTGCCTTGGGTGGTTTCCACAAGAATACTTGGACTTAAATATAGTTGTGTACAACAAATTCATTTTTATTTGACCCACAAAGAATACAGAATATAATGAAAAAATAATTATTTTTAAACTTATTTAATGAAGTTGGAACTGACTTGAAAGAAAAAACAACTGAACAAATAAGAGAACTTTACAATGTTCCATGATATAGACTTCAGTGGGTCTATAAGTATAAGTTTTCGAAAAACTGTGATGATGATAGTTGCCTTTGAAATGAATTCCTTCCAATAAAGCGCAAAGACAGTGGTCTTGTTAGACAGGCGGGAAGAGTTCTCTGCCCTTTGAGTCTGAACTTTCAGTACAGCTCTGCACACACTGTCTACTAGATTTATATCTGATGAAGCACAATACCTCTGCCTTCCTCACAAAGCTCTGACAACACAATCCTGTCGACTTTGAAGACATCCGAGGACCAAAGGGACACTTCTTTGTTTGAAGCCCAAAAATAAAACCTGTTTTTTAGATCCTTTTTAATCATGTAGAAATAGTGAACTGCTTACAAGTTGAGATCTTGTGTTTTTACAGCTGTGAGAGGAGCTGCCACATTTACTAAAGCCAGCTTCACTGTTTCCTCAACCATGTGTGCAAACAGATTAGATTTAGGTCAGCTGCTTCCAAACATTCAATGCATGACGACTAATCTATTCACAGTTTTGCTCTCCAGCGAATCTCCTCATGGAGTCTCTCCTAAAGCAAAGCATCGATGTTTGTTTACTTTTTCTGTTAGTTGTAGTCTTTGTTCTGTCTTTTTTGCACTATATTTTCAATTGAAAATTTGAAAACTGATCAACGTGCATGCATACAGTCTGCATGGGCATTAACCCTCCTGTTTTATTCATTTGTCAGGAACAGCAATGATGTTCCCAGGTCACTTTGACCCGGTGCACATTTTATTATCCAAAAGATGTCCAAAACCCAAAAAAATCCCAACAAGCATTGCTAATTTTTCCTAACTAACTCCATTACTAACTATTCAATCAATTTTTAGTGCAATGGTGTTCCTTACCTCTCACAGGTAAAGGTTCACTCAGAATAATTCACTGGTTTTTCATTAAAAAAAAATACATGTTCAAATTCCTCCAACCAGCTTTACAGTGTAAACCTGCAAATTCAATGCATAGCTGGTATTTGCATCACATGCTGCCCAGATTTTTATCCCATATTTAGCTGGTTTGGAAGGCATGTATTGCCTAAATGGGCAGCGACCTCTGAATGACATCAGCCTTTCATCCAATGTGATATTAGGACCTGGCTTATAGAGTAGTGGAAGTTGCTCTACCCACTTGTCCCACATGGTCTCTTGATTATCAAATCGGATTACTCTAGGAAAAATGTGAAAAGTCTCCAGGGATATTGTGGCTCAAAATATAGCCCTGCTTGTCTCTGCATCCCACAGACTGGCTGTCGATACATCCTTCAACTTATAGACCCCGGCCCAGGATGAGGAACCCCAAATATGCATCTAAATGTGTTTTGTCCAGCTTCTTTAACTTCTTCCCAAAAACAGGTCTCCCTTCTAGATTAGTCATTTCCAGAATGCTTTTCTATATTGAATTGGGCATGACCAGCTCAAAAGCTGACGTAATGTCTGTCACACGAGTCTGCCATCCTAGTGGGCCCTGGCACTGTCTTTATTATGTTTTCTGCAGACAGTTTTGCCTGATGCATATTTGGGGATGAAGACCACTGTTTTTCACAATTTTTTTACATGAATGTCTTGCTTGGAGGAATGGGAATATCAATTCCCTCATCTGGTTCAAAATCATTTGAATCAGAATTTAGCTCAAGATAGTCTTCATCTTCAGACACATCTCCTTTATTTCACTGTCATGATCAACGATGACTTCCAGAGCCTCCTGGACTTTCATCTTTTTGCTTCTACTGCTCATTTTGTAAAGGTCTGCCTGACAGAGTGTAATGTTGGTAGGACTCCCATGCAGAGAAACTTTCATATGTATACAGGACTGTCTCAGAAAATTAGAATATTGTGATAAAGTTCTTTATTTCCTGTAATGCAATTAAAAAACATGAA
>JBAMHW010000026.1:9458277-9486566 GCA_037177495.1 Rhadinocentrus ornatus
AAAGAAGCCCCATCTTCCGTACCCGACGGGAGGGACTTATCCGGGCACCCCCCCCCCCCCCCCCCCCCCCCCAAAAAAAGTTGTTTGTGTGTTGTGTTTCTTGTTTTGATGTTTAAGTGTGATTAAATCGAAGAGGTGAGTCACCACCGGGTGCAACCAATGAGGAACTGAAAAAAAATAAAGTGAACATTGCAGGACTGTCATGAAATATATGAAACAGGAAATTGTGAAAACAACTGCAACTCAACTCCAGAAATAAGTTTTATACATTCAATAAAAGATGGTGTAACAAAAATATGTTAGGAACTTAAATATAGTTACATTTTTTTTAACCTAAACTCCATAATTGTTAAATAAAAAACTTCTTGAGCATGTTGTATCATGTCTTAAAAAAAAACAAAAAAAAAACAAAAAACTGTATATGCATCCTGTTATATTTGAGGGTGTAATTTCCTGTTTCAGTTTGACAGATGTGAGCATTTCACAAAAATTGCAGCTTACGATTCTTCAACTGACTGAACCATGGGGTGCACGATGGAGACGTTACTGTGGGTTGGGATGGTGCTGGATTTGGGTTTGTGCTCAATCTTACTGCCAGAAATCAACAATAGGACGTTCATGGATGAGTGTGTGAGGAAACATAACATGGCACGGACATCTGTCAGTCCACCTGCAAGCGACATGCTGTACATGGTAAGCAAAGGTGTTGCCTTGATTTCTTACTGATATCATAAATGAGCAGGAAGACTATGATGGTTTATCGGTCTGAGTATCATAAAAAGCTTGACATTTATTTCTAACTTAAGAAAAAAAAGAGAAAGATGTGCTCTTTGTTTCAAAACTTGAGGTGGAAAACCACTTTGTGATATCAGAATCTCTCAATAGTCTAACAAATTAATTTTATTTTTTTTAACTATAGCAGATTTTAAACCAGTCTGTGCAGTATTATACTAAACATTGTAATATAAATTATAGGGAATTTGCTAAACATATACATCTTAAATGGATAGGTTTAAATTGAATGTATTATCATTGTATGCATAAATCCTTTTTAATACATTCATACAATCATTTTGACCTTTTTTATGTTTCTTGTTTGTGTGTTTTTACAAGAGTATGACATAGGAAATTTCCAACTTGACATTAGCACTGGTCTTCTTAGCAATGGTCTTCTTGAAAATATAAAATATACACTAGCAATTAAAAGTTGGACAGACTTTCCCATTAGGCTTAATAGAAAAGTGTGTCCAAACTCTTGACAGGTACTGTACATTCCTTGTTTGTTTTCTTTTACACAGCCTCTTTCCCCTCTGATGTTTACATGCTGTCCATGTAATATCTATAAAGTTGCACTTTATGTCTAAAAATTGCTGCCAGCTACTCTAAGGGAAGGTCACAGCAGAGGCTTAAATGCAAAATTATGCTGGTAATGGTTTCAATTGAATCATCTTTATGCATAGATTTATTAGCTAGAGTGAAGGAAATCATAGAATGTTGCCAAATAAAGTTTGACTTAATGATAGACATATTAAAATTCTATATTTTAGAAGTAAAAAAAATAACCAGAGACTAAAATGAAGCTCTTGCTGTGTTCAGATAATGTTTTCCACTGTTCCTCTTGGATGTGACAGTCACAGTGGAGTGGAAATGCAAATTGTTCAACACCAGGTTGTAGACACCACAGAGTTACAAGAATGCTATTCATATCAATTTTCGTGTAAAAACCTGTTGAATCCAGGAGAACTAACACTTAGAAAAGAATGTTAATAATAAAAAAAAAGAGAAAGTCTGTTGATTCATATATTCTGCATCTGCTTGTCCAGACATGGGATGAGGGCTTGGCTATTACTGCAAGAGCATGGGCAAGACACTGCACATTTAAGCACAACATCTACCTCAAAGATGTCCGCCGTGTGCATCCTACTTTCCCTTCCGTTGGAGAAAACATATGGACAGGGTACCCACCATCATCTTTTGACGTATCAGGCGCCATACAAGATTGGGTGAATGAAAAACAATACTTTGACTTTCAAGATAACACCTGCACAAAAATCTGTGGCCACTACACACAGGTACGTATTAGGATAATGATCTTTAGCTGTGTCACGGTCTGAGACAAGGCCTATTATAACTGGAACTTTTAACATGAAAAATTTGGCCAGTGACTCACTCTTGATCTTTGTCTTGTAGGTTGTGTGGGCAAGTAGCTACAAGGTTGGTTGTGCTGTCCAGCTGTGTTCAAAGGGTGTCACACATTTTACTGGTCATGAGGCTGCCATCTTTGTATGCAACTATGCCACTGCGTAAGTCGAACACATTTTAAAAAATTCAGCTCAGAATTTACTTCCTATGTTCAAGGACGCCTTTGCAACTCTTCGCTTTAAAAAACAGATAGTAACTGTTGCAATGAATCCACAATGTCAAGTGCATTCATTGCAATTACCTTCTATTCTAAAATAGGATGTACAAAACCATTTTTGATTAACAATAGAACATTTAAAAATAAATCATCTATTTTGAAAGTGAGATATTTTAGCTACAAGAGACTGGAAAAGTAAGTGCTATACAATAGAAACAGCTGGGGAAAGATATTGCAAATAATTAAGTTATCAACAGGTCCATAAAAAGAGCACTTTAGAGAGGCAGAGCCTTTTAGAAATAAAGATGGGCAAAGGATAAGCAGTCTATGAGACATGTATACACACCATGAAGCAATTTCTGAACATTTCATAATGTGAAATTGCTATCATCATCTACAGAAGAAAAACATCAACGGATTTAAGAATCTGGAGGTATCTCTGTACCGAAGGGACACCGCTGATAATCATTATTGGATAGCCATGATCTTCAGGCCCTCACGCAGCACTGCATCAAAACAGCCATGATTCTATCATGAAAGCCAATGCATGGACTCAGGAACACTTTCAGAAAGTGTCCTGAGGCTAAGAAGCTGCACTATACGTTTTCATCCAGCACGCTGTGTCACGTTGCAGCCGACGTTTCGCTTAACACGCAACGTAACACGCTAGGAAACGGATACAAACACACCGGCCATTTTGAGCCAGGCACCATGGCTGATTCAGCAAAGATTCATAAAACGAGATTATCGGAGGAAGTGAGGAAAAAAAAGAGACATAAGACAAGAGTCAAGATAAGTCTGTATAAGACTGGCTGGATGGATGTAGAATTAGCAGTCGGCCGGAGGCGCATTACTGAGAAAAATGCTAAAGTTCGGTAGTGTGTCTTTAAAAGAAGAGCAGATAAAACACAGTGGCAAACATAATCTTGACCCAACTTTTTGTTTTGTTTTGATTTGTCATCAAATTTAAGACAAGCTCTTTTTTTAAAACAGTTTTTTTTTTCCCTGTTAAAAAAGTTTTAACAGGGTAGTATACATGGTTGTGTATATCCAAAATCTGACTTCCTTTATTATTTATTAAAGGGATTAACTGCTGTCAGATTTTTTTTCCAACACATCAGATGCAGATGTATCCTGAATATCTCACACACTCCAATAGAATACAGTACAGAAAATTAGTAAGAGAAGTAAGAGTTTCAGGGTAACTCAACTACACTAAAATTGTGCTTTCTTTGGCAGTGGTAATTTCAATAGAAGAAGACCATACCAGTCTCAAGGGACAGTTTGCTCTGGATGTGAAGGCACATGTGAGAACCGTCTCTGCAGTAAGTATTTTGTCTCTTATCTTTAGTCACTAATAAGATGTCTATTTTCACCACAACCACCATGTCTGATGTCCTAATATCTCTTCAGGTAATGAAAAACGGGATTCACAGAAAAGTAAGTGCGAGCTGAAACCAGAAACAAATAGCAGTTAAATTTACTCCCACTCTTCCTGTAAATTGTCGTCATGCAGAACTACCAACAGCTCTGAAAACCATTTTTTATTTCCAGGTTACGACTGGGCCCCAGATTGGGATCCTGCCTTAACTACAAGTGGCTCAGACTATGCAGTTGTTCTTATCACTCGACCCATTGCCCTCATCTTCACCTTCATTGCGGCACACATAGTGTGCTACTTTTATCCGAACGTCTTCTGCTATGAGTAGAAATGTTGTGACCATCTCACCTCAAATATGGATTTATTTAAGAACATTAATATAGTCCATTAAGCTCCAAGTCTTAACAAACAGCAACAATCTATTATATACTTTTTAACAGTGATGTTAGCATTGTTTGCCACTTTGCTTGCAGATATAGCAACACAGCCAATCAACTGTATATAATCATGCTAAAAGCTACAACTTTATTAATCACAAGAAAAATTTCTCATGTGTTGTCTCATTTTCTGGATAGTAGTGTCTCTGCAGCACGATAAACAATCTCAGAAGGGTTGGGCATGTCCAAACGAGTAAGAGTTCATTATTCTGCTGTGAGAAAGTCCAGGTATCCCAGAAAGTTCTCCCAGATTTGTTTGCAAATAAGTAAAAAAATAAAATTTAGCTAAAAGACTACAGCAGGGGTGTCAAACTCGTTGAAGGGCCACATTTAGCTCAAGTGAGCCAGACCAGTAAAATAACAGGTATAATACATAATAAAAAGTTACATTTCTTTCCACATATTATACATATTTACATAATTTGCATATTTTTTAGATTTTTATATATGAACTTTATCAAGCTGTAGTTATAACATTTGATATTTAAGACGTATTGTTTTTTAAACTTCAAATAAATTTTTTTACAATGTATTAAATATATTTTTTATTTATATTTCTTTATTTGATTTACAACCTGATGTGAACAAATTAGGAATGATTTACTTTTATTAAACAATTGCAGTTAATGTCTTCTATGCAATTTTTACATTTACAAAAATTATCCTTCAGGCCAGATCAGACCCACTAGCAGTCTGGTTTTGCCCCCCAGGCTTTATGTGTGACACCTCTGCTCTACAGGCTTTGATTAGCATGCTAAAGTTGGACTTCAAATAGAAAAAGAAAAAACATAATGGGTTGTTATATCCTAGGTTTGCCAAGTTTCTTCCCATTTGACCACAAAACCTGCTCAAGTTCATTCTCTTCCTGAAATCTGTTCCGCACCCGCTCAGCCGGTTTGGTCTGGGGGTTGTTGCCGCATTGGATCACCCTAGTGTGGGTGGCTGGGGCCCTGCACTGCCTTATGGCTGTGGTGTGGGCCCCCGTCTGGCCTGATGGGGGTGGTTGCCACTGTTGGGACATAGGTGGACTGGCTCCTGGTGTGGATGGATCTCCATGATACTGTTTCCTTACAGCAGCATCAGGCCAGATGTTAATCACTGTTAGTATTTTATACCTACATTTGGGGGGTTCCTTGGTGTGTGTGTGCGACTGTGTGAAAGATTTTAATGCGTTTCTTTTTTATGAAATTCTACTTTCATGTATGTAAAGGCTTGTTTTACTTTTTAACATGCATTAACTGAAATCTGCATGAATGTTTTTGATCATATAAAGCACTGTGGGTTGCCCCCGGCATGAAAAACACCTAATAAATTTTGCTTTGATTTGAAAACATTGCAATTTTACTATTTGTGTATGTTTTGGGGTTTTTACGTCTCTATATTTATCTTTTGTACAGTGACCTTGAAAAAAGCGCCTATAAATAAAATGTGTAGTTATCATAATTTTAAAGACTTTTAAGATTTTAAGAACAATTTCCTATTGACAGACAAGAAGAAATTAAAATTTTTAGTCCTAATGCAGAGCAGCACTTTTATTGAAAAACCAAACACCTCATAACCGCTGTCAAGCATGGAGGCTGAGGGTTGAAGATTTTAGGTTAAACAGAAATCTTCAACATATCCTATGCAAGCGAGACTGTTGCCATTAAAAAACTTTATTTTAACATTTCTACTTGCATTAGGAAGCCTCCTTGTGGACAAAATCTTATCAAACAACAACCTGATAAATACTGTCCATACCACATCTTAACAATAAACGAGAGCAAATGGGGACAATAGAAAAAAGAAATCTCTGTACATTTTCTTTTACACTCTTCATATACTAAAAGAACATAACAGACAGAAAATTCTCCAAAACCAGAGTCGATTAAAAATTTGAGTTTGTGTTGGGAAAAAATTCAACTCAACCTAGACCCACACAGAGTTTCTGGTGACACCCCGTTTGCTTACATCTGTACTCTGTCCAGAAAAGAACCACACAGCAGCAGAGGCTTTGGTGTGTGGTTAGCCCTTGTTTTTTGTTTTGTTCTTTTTCTTTTTGTTGGTGGTGCTGCTGGTGGGCTGAGCTGGCATTACTGGTGGAGCCCCCAGTTTCTTTGTTTTGGCCTTTTTCACTTTGTCCTTGATAGCTTGGATGTCCAGCTTACCATCAGAAGGAGCTGTGACACAAACAGTGAAAATAATCAACCAGAAAATAAAATAGACCAACTCTTGGATCAGTGTTGTGTTTATGTCTACCTTTAGCGGTCTTCTTGGTTAAAGGCTTCTCTTTAGGAGGAATGAAAGCTTTGTTCCGCTCCTGCTGCTTCTTGCTTAGTGCTTCTGCTTGCTTGGCCTAGAAAGAAGAAGAATGTTTTTTCTATTTCCGACTTAACGACTAAACTCTTCACATAATACATTGGTATATGATTTTCTTAGGAAGGAAGTGTTTGCAATACTCAGAATTACGTTATGCTAAAGCAGCTGCTATTAAAAGACAGTAGCATGAGCAATAACCAAAAATAGCTCACCTTGATTTCCTCTATCTTCTTCCTCTTTTTCACGCTTTCGCGTAGGAAGAATTCTCCAGTGGCCAGTTCATCGTCAACCTGTAAATAAAGCACACACATAAAGAGTTTTTTAGATTTTTTTATTTCTTACTAGAGTATGTGTGTTAGTATTTAGGCAGATATTTATTTTCAAGCAAGCTCCCTCTGACCTTGCTGTCTGGCTGTGGAGGAGGGAACGGTGTGTACTCCTTCTTCACACTCTTCTTCTTGGGCTCTTTGCGCTTGGACAGGTTCTTGTGGCGAAACTTGGGCAGGAAACGCTCCCAGCTTTGCACTCGCAGTTCGGGGTCTTTGGAAAGCTCCTGTTTGATCATCAATGTCTAACAGTTGCATCCGTGAAGGAGAATGGGAAAGGGGGAAATCAGGGGAAGTAGAACAGAAATAAAATTAATCTTTTAACGTTGAAGAAAAAACTGTTTGTGCCGTCTCAGTTCACCCTAAAAGATCCCAAGAGCTCAAATTTTAAAGGCCAAATTATAAAGGCTACATAAACAGGCAGCGGTTAGAGAATAAATAAATTAGTAAGTAAAGAAATACATACAAAAATGTAATAAATAAATATAAAAATGGATTAATTTAACAGGAATAAAACTTAGTTATAGGTTAAACTAAAAAGGTGGTTCTTCAGCCTTTTTATAAAAACATTAACAGTCTCTGCGCCTTTGAGGCCCTCAGGCAGGCCATTTCACAGGCGGTGCCCAAAAAGGTGCAACGCCACAGGTTTTGGTCCAAACAATGGGAACAACTAAAAGGCCAGAACCAGAGGAACCAAACCAAAGGTCCATTAAGGTATATATTTTATAAGCAGGTCAGATAAATAAGGAGGC
Organism: Rhadinocentrus ornatus; assembly: GCA_037177495.1. NCBI lineage: Eukaryota > Metazoa > Chordata > Actinopteri > Atheriniformes > Melanotaeniidae > Rhadinocentrus > Rhadinocentrus ornatus. The sequence continues at coordinate 9,465,831 of JBAMHW010000026.1, forward strand.
CCAAGACCTTTAAGACATTTATAAACAACTAATAGGAGCTTAAAATTGATTCTGAAATGTATGCGGAGCCAATGCAGCGATTTTAAAACTGGTGTGATGTGTTCCCACCTTCTGCTCGTCAGAACTCGTGCTGCTGAGTTCTGGAGCAGCTGTAAACTAAAAGCACTTTTTTGGGGGAGACCAGAAAGCAGGGCATTACAATAATCTAATCTACTGGAACAGGGGTGGCCAACGTTGGTCCTCGAGAGCCACAATCCTGCAGGTTTTTCAAATTTCCCTGCTCCAACACACTTGACTTAAACTAATGAGTCATTGTGCAGATACTTATAGGCTGTTGGATCCATTTAATTTGAGTCAGGTGTTCTGGAGCAGGGAAATTTGGAAAACCTGCAGGATTGTGGCTCTCGAAGACCGACGTTGGCCACCCCTGTACTAGAAAAAAAAAGCAGACAAAGAAATGGGCAGACTCTGGCGACGTTTTTAAGCTGATATAATCCTATTAATGTGTAGGAAAAAAATCTGTATTAGAGTCAAAAGAAACACTCAAGTTTCTTACAAACTGAGAGGGTTTAAAACTCAAAGTTAGCTTGAAATGATCTCTCTTGTCTTTAGGACTGATAATTAAAACTCTTGTCTTGTCCCATTAAACACCACACAGGTCCTCTAGTTCCAGCAGGGTCCCGTGTCTGCTTCGTCACTGCTTGGTAACGTAAAGAGAGCTAACCCTAAAGCTAGCTGCTGCTTCACCTTGGAGGAATCACTTCATCTCTCCCTCGCGGTTTGGAGGCAAAAGCGGGAAAATTTAAAAGCTGTTTCTGTCGGAGTTTTCACAGACAGTGGAGGCAACAGACCAGAGCAGCACCCTTATAGAAATGTTTCAGTTCAGGAGCAAAAAGACCAAACGGAAAGATGAGGAAAATAACTGGTTGGTGTTGTAGATGAACGTTCATGTGGGCGCAGGGTGAACAATAAAGGACACTGGAGCCTCCACAATGTTAAAAAATATAACAAAAAATGTTTATAGAACACACACATTTTAGCCAACAAATAACATCTCACACTTCTTTTTTTTTTAAAATTTCTCTTTGAAGATTGTATTTTTTTAATTTCATTATTGACGAAGTCACGACGAATCGGTTGTAAAATTGCCTGACCGGTCGACTTAAAAAATCCCCTAACATGCCCGTCCCTAATAAATCGATTCTTTTATTTGATACACGAAATGAGAGATATTTTTGAATTTCCAGAGAGATTAAAAATTGGTCAAGCATTATTTATTTATGTAGGAAAAGCTGCTACTGATAATAAAATGGCACCTGGTGAAAAAACAGAGAACAATAAATTGATTGTGGAACAGCCACAGGAAATTGTCACATTGGAAATGATGTGCATCATGCCCTCAGCTCTGGGCTGAGCCAACCCTGGCATACAAACCCAGAGAGGTTTATTTCAGTCAGGAAATCAAGAACAAGGATGGAGAAACTCTTCACTGGGCATGAATGCAATGTGTACAAACATTTTAACTCACACATCACTAATGTTGAGCTGTGGCCCAAAACAAAAGCCTCTTAACCCAGCCAGGCACATGTCAACAGTTTGAACTTACCTTGATGTTGTAGATGGGATGGATGTTCTTCATGGTGTCCAACACCACTTTACGTACCTGCATGACAAAGTAAAGTCCCATGATTATTTTAGCTATCAAATAAGTTAGCTTAAGCAACAACAACATTATGAATTTTCCAACTGGATATGCGTCTTCGGATAAATAGAAGTTCAGTTATACAGACAGTCAGTTAGCCTCTGTAGCTTAACAGTCTTTGGATAAATAGATAATGCTAGCTAGTGACCTAGCTAAAACTGAAACAACTTAGCTTCTAGCTAGGAAGCTTAGATTATTATCTGAATAAACTTTAATTGGATTCAGGCTTGCTTTAATCTTTGGTGAATTTTTCATTTTATTCAGTAATTTGACAGATTTTACTGTGATAAGTAAGTCTCCCAGCTCCTGTTAACCAACTAGAACAGAACACATGTGCAGCCAGAAAAAGATAATTTAGCAAAAAAAAAAACGAAACATTTTTATTTTCAGAAAAATAGAGAAAAAGAATTTGCTGCTATAGTTAACGTAGGCTAACAAGGGAAAGCTTGTAGCCCCCGTTGAGCTTGGTAATTTTGACATTTCTTTTAGACTTCTTGAATTTAGTAGCCAGAAGTGTGTGATTTTTCTTCATTTTTTACAATCTTTATTTCATATTACTTATTTTTAGAAAGTATCAATCGGCTCCTGTGTTTATTTATGATGGAATATTTTTTATTTAATAATTTGCTTCTGGAAGCACCCAGATGTCCCCAGAGCTCATTAGACTTTTAGCTTTCCAAGATACAAGCTTGCCAAAGTATAATCAGAGCTGATTGGATGTTTTGTTGCAAAACTTTTTTCCTTGCGCCATGATGCTCTGTATAACACATAAATTTGCTTCAAATGTAGCAACCACAGGCCTAATTTCATTGCTATAATTCATTGCTGCAATTTTTAATTGTTATCAAACTGTTTTTGCCTTTTGAACAAATACTTTCATAGAGTGGTTGTTGTTTTTTTGTGTGTGTGTTTTTTTTTTTTTTTTTAATTTTGTGAACTGAGTGAGGGCCTGTAAAACTCTTACCTCTTTCAGGCCATTATAGGGCCCAATTGCTGATACTGTGTTGCCCTGCACCATCACATAGCAGTTGGTCAACAACTCTAATGCCTGAGGAAAAAAGTGCACCATAGCAGCGGTTGATTAGAGGCAAAGCTGCCATTTGATGATACTCGGCAGCAAAAAATATCCAAAACTGCCAGTCTGAAGCAGATTAATTTAACATTAACAAACATTCATCATTTAATCTAGGGCTGGACGATATGGCCAATCGATATAAACTATATAAAAGCTTCAGAAAAACTGCCAAAAATGCTACAACAGATGCTGTAAAACTAAAAATTATTTTACCAAGTCTATGACACTCCTCCAGTATAACATTTTAGAAATAAAACCCTGTACAATAAATTAATGTTCACCTTTTATTTGTATCTAGCAAGGCTAAATCAGCCTTTAAACAAAGAAATTTGAAATCATCAAAAGTCAAATAAAAAATTTACCTTTCTCAATATTAATAGCTTTAACTTTAATCTACAACAGAGGCTTATTATGTTATTCTTATAGATTTGAACAAAGGTGCTTCAACTAGGCTTAAAAAGAAAAGTACTTATAATTGCTACAATAAACAGAAAAGAGTGAGCAACAATTGGTGCTTCATCCTACTTTCATTTATGTAAGTCCCCAAGAGTGATACCAGAGAGGCACTAATTCTGTTGCTAGTTGCTTGAAAAATAAATAAATAATTTTTTTTACAAAAAAGTTGCGAGAGGGGAGTGAAAATGAACAAGACAAAGTTGCTAAGTTGGCGACACTGAGCCAAACCACTTCCGTACCATCAAGTTAGTCTTTCCTCTGTTATCAGCTATTTCGTCTGCTTTCTCTTCGCTTGTAGAAGCTTGTTCAGTCACGTTTGCATTACAGACAAGAGCACTCGTTTTGTAGCTAAAACTAGAAGCGTTGGAGCTTAGCCTAGCCTAGCCTTCTACATCGCGCTGGGTTTGGTCAGGCTCATTGGTCAGGTCTGTGGTGTACGTCATCACTTACGTAGCGAGTGTGTCGCGGCTCTTTCTGTTCGACTTGAAAAGCTGTAATTATTTACTGTATATATATCGAAATATCGTAAATGTTACCATTATTGAAAAAAAAATATTGCTATTTATATTGATATTGAATTATTGTCCAGCCCTAATTTAAATATAGAAAGAATGTAATTTTAAAAATAGTTTGACCTCATTCATAAAATGTGTCTTCTTCCTCCACACAGTCACTCTAATTCTGTGTATAAACAAAAACTTTAACAGTGTCTTTTTTTTCTTTTTTTAAAGCAGATCACGATCAGTTACAAACACAAAGTTCTGTGACGCATGTTTACTAGTAATCCTGGGCTGCAACTGGACAAAATAAAAATATCCCACACGGCCTTTGAGCAGACAAGTACAAATTGTAAAACGTGCTTGTCTGATACGGTACTTACCTTTAAGGTGGAGCCCTTGGGGCCAATCAACCGCTGCCTTCGTTTCACAAACCGCTCTCTGTTCCTCACCAGGGTCCCAATTTTGATGATATCACAGGCCATGTCATCCTGTATTATCCGCACAGCCTGGAAGGAATATCATCAGAGGGAGAGTAAAACAGAATCAGCTTCACTGGTTCATGAAGATGATGAGTGCAAATTCATGTGTTGTGTGCTTCAGTTTTTAACAAGCAACATAATCAACATAGCAGAATCTGTACCTGCTCAAATGGGACACTCCTCGCCAGCAGTTTAATGAGATCTCTTGCTCTTACAATAGCATATGGGTCAAATGTTTTCTTAGTAGTGCAGACTGTCATGCTCCCCTCTATCAGATCCAGAGAGACTTTGATATGCTAGGAGAAACCGGAGAAACATAAATTATTTGAGACAGCATTTGCATTGTCAATTGGACTGAAGATACAAGTACAGTGCTGTCAAAGTGGTTGAAAATGCAGTTGAAAAAATGTAGGATCTATTTTTTTCCTGATTCATAAAACTGTCAAAACACTTCCTTAAAAATCCTCCACAAAACTCGTAATTGAAGCTAAATGGTTTCACTTGCTGTTGTCCATCACTAAAGCTGGTTTTGGAGCAGATGTTATCTAATATCCAAGCATACATAACAAATTGACCAAATCAATAACAGAGTAGCTGCGAAAATAACAATCTAAATATACAAATTTACAAAAATGACAACAACAGCCATCCAGCAAAAAGCAACAGCTGCAGCTGACAAGCGATTTTGGGTCTATTGAATACAAGCAGCATAACAATATGAAAATTTAGTTTAACCGGTAGGGCTTACATTTTCATCAGCTACTGTGTTTTTGGTTCAAACATACGATTTAATCCATATCTGTGTACATACTGCTTCTCCTAAAGCCTTTTCCACCAGTGGCCAGCACTCCTTTAGGTACGCTTCTCTGTACTTGGGGAAAAGGGTGGCAAAGCTGCTCTCTTCCAGCAGACCACGGGGATTATCTTCTCTGGAGAAAGTTGGCTCCTTCCATCCATCAGGAACAGTCAGGAGTTCAGATTCATCCACTGCAGGACATGTACATCAGAATCACAGACACCAACAGTTTTAATTTCTAACATCACGTGGTTATGGCAAGCTCTAAAGAACAACAAGAAGAAGAAGGGAAAACAAGAAACAGCATATCCACTCTTATAGGTATGGTGTGCACATATATAATAACTCAATGTAAGGGTATTTCGTACGTTAGTTTTGGAACAACGGACGTCATGTGTTTACAAGCTTGATATGTTAACAGTAAACGTTAAAAGTATCAATGCTTATCCTTAGATTGAACATGAAACGTAGTAAAAATCTGATTATCAAACCTATCTACTGTTTACAACACGAGAGCTCGCATGCCAGCTAACCCATGCCTGCCTCGTATTACTCCTGTCAACATGGAAACTTAATGGAAATAAAACCGCTCTTATTCACCTTTAACGGGCAGCTGGATGACTCGTAACAATCTCCGATTCTACAGCTAACTTAACCTACCTTGGTTTTTAGACTTTTTGGAATTTTTCCTTGTTTGTGCCTCCCTCACGCCGTCTTGTTTTGCGGTTGACGCCATGTTTGAGGGTGAGCGGAAATGACGCAAAGGCTTTCTTCTTCGTGTAAACTTGCAGACAATGATTGGTTTGCTTGCTTATCTTTGTAAGTTGATGTAGTGTTCTGTTTAATTGTGGACTCTCTATGTCTCTTTTGCTACGCTACTATTTGTTAAAGCGCTATAAATTCTTAATAAAATGCCCTGTCTTTCTGCCATATTTACTTTTATGGAAACACGATCTGTTTCTGTTAAAAATAAAGGACCAGATGGACGATTCCCAATTATGTTGAGCTCTTTAAATTACTGTAGCCTACTTTATATTGAACTGAATAAATATGTCTGCTCTTTTTCTGCAGATATTAAAGCATTGCCTGATTAAATTTTATTCCATACATTTCTGTTTAACTTTTTTTCTCTTTTTAATCTTAAACTTACACGTAACCCTAACAAGAAGGGTTAACATTATCAGGAGCTAAAGATTATATTTTAAAAAGTTTAAATTTACACATCGTCCTATTGTTTAAGTTTGAATAAAAAAGTGTCAAAATTATAAGCCAATAGGCCTATTTATTTATTTATAAAAAACTATTTAAAAAAGTCAAAAGAAAAAGTCAATTAAATGAAGTGACATAAGACAATAATCTCAGTTATTCAGACTTAAACCAATGAGTATCACATATTAAAATATCTAATAGAGTTGGTAACCTGGGAGAAAACGACTTAAAAAAAAAGCTAAATGTTTTACTATATTTGTATTAGTGTAAATTTGCAGGGCCCCCTTTTCATTGACAACAGAAATGTCAAGCCCTGCTGATCCCAGTACCAGATGCACCCCAAAACTTAAAAGAAACGCTGTGAGAAAGCCCTACAGGTCAAGGTCCAACAGCACCATCTGTTGGCGAGAGGAGGAACTTTGTCTGGACTAGTTAGAGCATGTTCAGCCACACTGAGAAGCAGCAGAACAGTTTGCAAGCAGAGCGTACGAAGCTGCATGGACTTTGTGTGTTTTCCCAGTTGTGTGCGTTCTTGAGGAAATGTAAGCGTTTTCTACCTATTAGTTACGGATAGTTTGTTCATTACTCCAATTTGTGTTGTTTCATGGTAATATGTCGTGAGCTTAAGTTAGCCAAGTGGCCTGTGTTTTTGTAGTAGTCAGCTTTGCCTATTTTGCTAACACTGCAGCTTAATTTGACTGTTTGTGATGGCTAAATCATGAGTATTTGTTTGAAATGCTAATATTTCAACCCAGTTCATTGTTGTGGTTGTAACCATCCTAGAAGAAATATTTTTACTGTGCTTTACATATTATGCTGTTAAGCATTCTTCACTTCTGCTTAGGTTAATGCTAGAAACAGCTGTTTCACTGATATTGTATCTGTGCTATTGTATTATGTTAAGTAGTGATATGCACATATTACGGATAAACCTCAAAATCATATGCTCATATAGCAGTTTCTGTAATGTGTATTGATTTAACTGTAGAATAATATGTTGAGCATTCTGTGATACGTTTTGTTGTTCTTTTAGTTTCCGACCACACACGCAAACACGGCTATGTTAAAGTCCAACCGTCTTTATTAAAGAAGAAAACCATATCTCTCTCCAAGTGCCTTGATTCTCTGACCGGAATCATAGTCCATAGTCTGCCGCCTCAACCAGCAATCCTATTATTTGAGACCCGCCCCCTCAAACATTGGTCCTTCGAGCCGGATTAAGTGCAACTAAGGAACAGATCATGGACGATGCAGCATCAGGCACCGCGGAGCACTGGGTCCGTCCACAGAGAGCACACCGCTTACCTGGAGGACTACCAAGTTGGATTCCAGCCACCCAGCTCCTCCTGCCACTGTTCCCTGCTCTAGCAGCCACCACAGTAGCAACCCGAGCAAGTCATCCGACAGGAGTTCATACAGCCATAGCAGATCCAGTAGGCGGACATGTTACTCATTTGGTACGTATCCCACTCAGGGTCTCTCAACTGCACAAGCTGCAATCTTGGAAGAGAGGATAAAGCAGTTGGAGCTGGAAGATATCCGCCGCTCAATTTAACATGAGACTCAAGCTGACTTGGAGAGTAAACTGCTGGATGAGCAAGCCAAAGAAGCACGACTCCAAGATGAGGCACTCAAAGCCAGAGAAGCCCTCACTAGGCGACTAGAAAGACGGCAGCGCCTAACACGGGGTGAACAGGACCTTCAGATTGCTAAACTTCGATCTTCAATGCTGTCAAATAGCTGGACACCTTCACATGTGGAGAAGTCAGACCCCTTTTTGGGCTTACCACCACCAGTGCAGGCTAAGCAGGCTGACATGCTTCCATCCATTTCCCAGCCCTCTCCATCAACCCAGTTTCTTTCGACACCTGCTCCCACAAAGCACCTGCCTATTCCCCTCCCACAAGCGATGCACCAAGTTATTCCAGCCTCTACATTGCCTCCTACTGGATCACAGGCAATTCTGCATCCAACAACACACCTTCAGGGTCCAGTGGTGTCACACTCTCTGGCCCACATGACACCTCATATGGTACAGTCCTTTGAGTCACAATTGCCAAGCATCCCAGCGCCTGCAACAAGTTCATACGTCAACCAACCTCCTCCCAATCTAGTAGAGTCCCAGTCTTCGGCAGTGTACCATCACAGCTACAGCCAAGCAGCCATGGAGCTACCAAACACTGAACAGCATGCCAGCCAAGTAGCTCCACCACTTGTCCCAACTCACCATGGGCAACATACTGCTCCAGTTTTCTCTGCTCCTCATCCTGGGTACACACCACTACCCGGAGCGGAGTTACTCCTTGCAACAGCCCTTGGAATTCCTCGACCTTCCCTGCCGGTGTTCGAGAGTAGTCGGGAGAGTGACTTTGCTCTGCTAAAGCTCGCACTAGACAATGTACTGGGGAGTAGTGATGGTTTAATGAAGCCCCATGAATTGATTCGCCAAAAGTGTCATTACTCGATGCAGGTTTTGGGGCTTTTGTGTCAGATGTAACATCACTACTGGGGAGTAACATTTACCTCAGTGAGCAATATAAATATCAAGTGTTGATCAACCACATCAAGCTCCCAAGTGCCCTTCAGCTTGCCAAAGCATACATGCACGAACCGGCACAAACGTAAAAAGAAATGAGACACGAAATAGTTTATTTAGTTTATTGGCTGCTTCTTCGTTAACTACAGTGAAAACCATGTCAGTGGCAGAAGGAATGATCAACTCATCTGCTATAGTGTGACATTGGTTAAACCAGTTTGTTTTTAATAGTTGAAATCTCTGTTCTTGATTCATCATTGTTTGCCCATTGTTACTTTCATAAATTTGTCCATGTTTTGCATAGCCTTGCTGTGACCCCCTCAGTCACAGGTATAATCAGTGATGGCCTATTCACTAAACAGCATGCACAAAAATAGAATTAAACCTGCAAATTTCTGCAGCAAAAAAAAAAAAAAAAAGTCTATTGGCTCAAAGAGTTCTCATATCTCCACAGTACATGGAACGGTGTCTGTCTTAAATCCAAGACTAATAAAATCAACTAAATTCATACTGTATCAATCAACTGATTTTGTTTAAAACTTTTCACTTAAAAAATTTTTCATTTTGGTTTGTAGTGGAGCCCACTGGCTGCAGACAAGCATCACACACTCGCAGCTGCTTGTTCAAACACTTTATTGCAGCCGTAACTGCTCATAGTACGTCATGATTGCTTTAGTTGCGCTCAGCAAGAGCACTGTTACTCCCAAAAAGCTTATTGATGCTGCCACAATGAAGACCATGGTCATGTGCTGTGACCCTGCAAAGAGATGACAGTTATTTTAGTGTATTCTTGATGCACATAACCTGCCACTGTAGTGTATGCTAAACCTGTAACAGAGGTCAGTAACAGAATAATAACATGCAAATTGTAAATGTGATATCGTTTTAAATGGCAAACTTGCTCTGCATTCATCATTCAGGAATAGCTTGTTACTGCTGTTTCTTTCTTTAAAGTCTATTGTTAATGTAAACTGACTGAATTTGAGCAGAAGTTTTGTTAACATGAACTCACAGGAAGACGGTTGGACTGACTTTACCCTCATGTTGACTACGAGAGGTCCAGCAGACACAACAGCAGCTCGTTTGCCGTGTCCGTCTATCTGGCTCACTGATCTTTTGGAGCGCTGCTGGTTACTGCAGTTCTGGTTCAAAATAAAGGATTGACTATTTAACAACATAAAAAAAAAGATGTTTATAGAGAAGAAATGAAAAGTTTGGAAAGTGAGAAGGAATGCAGATGGAAGCAGCAACATTTAAAAAAAAAAATGTAGCAACAACATACTCATCCTGTTAGAATAAAAAAAAAAATATATCTGGTAAAAATGTGGGAAATTCTAAATGAATACTCAATCTGGGAAGAAATCAGCGTGATATCTTGGTCAGATGCAGTATTATCTATTACATCTTCAGAAATACCAGACATTACTGCACTGTGGTGGTGCAGTAAAAACAGACACATTTAAATGTGACTGTATACACTATTTGGCTGCAGTGAGAGCATGCTGGGTTGTGACCATAGCGGGGCCAAGTAAAGATGGCCATTCAAATTAATGAAAACCTTAAAAGTATTTTAGTGATCTCTTCAGATTTGCCACATGCATGTCAGCCTGCCTTTTCATTTTACCTTTGTGCAGTCTTCATCATGTTCACATATGTTGGCCAGGCAGTGGAAAAAGAGGGGTAAGCCTTTGGGCATCATGAACATCTGCATGGAAAATCTGCTTCTTTGTTCCAGGCCGTTAACAGACAGCCAGTGGAATGTGTTGTCAGCAGGACAGCTGGAGAGAAAAAGTGCAACAGGAATTATTACCCATCGAAGGCAACTGAAATGGTTAAGATATATCATACACCTTGAAGCAACTTGTAAGTTTGACTTTTGGTAACCATGTTACAGCACATCCTGTTTGTTACAGCGCATCCTGTTTAAGAATTCACCCATGATAGTATGCAAACTGTGGTCAGGTGCATGGCTGGATGGAAGCATCTGTATCCAGCCAATATTCTGATATACTGACAAAAACTAGTCATGTCTCCGGGGTCAAATATTAAAAATCAAAAACAATACCCCTCCTCAAGAAGAATAGCCTGGACGGGATCGTGTGGGTCAATGGTCTCAGTGGCCCAGCACGACTCCACCTGTAAGAGCACGTCTGAGACAAAAGAGCTGTTGGTCTGCAGGGCCACTTGGAAGAACAGGGTGTCCTCAAATCTCAAATCTACTTTTTCGCTGTAGCTGTGGGTATAAGACTCATCCTTGTACAGCGTCATGGTCAGACCCAGCAGCAGCGATGAGTTGAACTCTACCAAGAAAATCGAAGAGATCCTACAGCAAAGCAAACAGAACTGAAGCAGTTTCTTACATGCTATCAACTAACCTAGTCAGGTTATGTGATTGTAACTAAACTGAGAAAACACCAATCTGTTGCATCTCACCACTCCATATCAGCAATGACTTGAGTGTTGCGGGCATAATGTCGTGGGTAGATGCACTTCCAGGCAACTTTTAGGTCCCGCCGACTAATGGTCTCCTCTTTCGTTAAACTGATGGCTAGAGCGTTTTGAAGCATGATGTGGGTTTTGTTAACCTAAAAAAACAAAACAAAAAACCAGACATTAGCTTTAGATTGTTTTATCTTACAATTGCACGTAGACAGTAAATGAAACCATTGCTACATTGAAAAAAGAAAATTGCTTTGTATATACAAATTGTAGCTATGGCTCATGCGTAGATGTCGCTGCTTACAGACAACATGAGAAAACAAAAAATACAAACAGCACATTATGAAATAAAGAAACAAATGCAAATGGAGACAATGTGGAAACAAAAAGGTAATAACTCAAACCTGCAACCCTGAACTGGGTTAAGTAGGTGTAGTCATTTTGTTGCCACACCTGTTGATAAATTTTAGCATAATGACTGAAGTAACAGCATCCAAGTTATAAACAGCGAGATTACCAAAATAATTAGTAGAATATGTCAGTGATAAACTAGTGGAGAGGGAAGATCACATGCTAAGGTGATGATTACAGCTTTAGAATTAAAGATGATTTCCGCATCCCACAACGATGTGCACATGATCCTGTTTCAAGGCATTTGTCTATAAAATTGTTGCAGATTCATGTAGACACTTCAGATTCCTGCTTGTAGGACTGAGAATCTTTTTGAGTTTGAAGACTAAGCAGTGCACATTTTTCTCACTCAAGTTCACCATCAGCTGATTTATCATTGGAAACCTTGTGTTGTACATCAGTAGGGGCTGCAGGGACAGCTACAGCGATAATAAATAGTACGACCCATTTCTGGGTTTGTGCTTATGCGCTGCAATAAAACATCTTTGTTGTTCATTGCCTTCAAGAAAACTCACCCACCTGTTTCTCTGTTCCACACACTGAGGATTTCCGTGAGGTGTGGAAGTAGTACAGTCCATCACTCTCATTTACATTGCACCGGCCATCGTTCAGCTTCACCTCAACCTTTCCCCCGAAGTGAGCCGTCAGGTAAGCTTTAGCTATTCCACCAGTCATGACTTTTTCCAGACACTGACTGAAAAGCCCTTTATCTGTTTAAAAACAAGGGTGAGAATACAGTATGCTTACTTGTACTGGTATATTTTAGCATAGATTATTTTTGCTTCTTATTCTTCCCGTCAGGTCCAACAAAAGAAGACATGTTATTGTTTTAAGCTTAAACTTTAAGTAGCAGTCACATTTTCTGATGTTTTAAAAAAAAAAAAGGCAAACTTGTAATTTTAGAATAACCACTGAACGCCACACAACCCTGTAGGATGGTAAATACTGCCGAAGGAAATAACTAGTTTTAAACATGTGTACTTGTGACTATAATTCAAGTTACATCTGTAACCAAAAAATAAAATTTTTTTAAATTTACCTAACGATATTAGTTCTGCACTGTGACATTAACGTACGGCAGCCTTCAGGTCAAGCCTTAAACAAGTGGTTGAAACATTCTGAATACGCTAGTTGTGCATGGTATTACAAATGCAGAGGTTTGCTTTATAAAAGCCGAGAACAAAAACAAGACTTGTAGCCATTGAGCTTGTGTGTTAGACCAGAAATTTAAGATAGTAAAATTCTCTTCTCATTTAAAAAAAAAAAAAAAAAAGAAACGTCTGGTGCAAAAATTTGTATATCTCTTTAGATTTTTATTACTTTTTCAGTAAAGAAAGCTATTCAGCTAATAACTGAAATATTTCCTGCATTGTGCACAAACGTAGCTTGTCTAGTGGCTCTCTGGTTTTCTCTGTGTCTGCTCCCTGAATCTTGATAGCTGATGATGATCAGCTGATCAGCTTCTGTCCTCCAAATACCGTCTCTCTTGTAGCGTTTGATTATAGTTCAGGTAATGAGGAGGAATCCAACATATATTTACCCCAAAGTATTGTTTTTTGGCAGGACCCTTCTCAAACACAGTAGCTGACAGGTGGTAGAAAGAATTTATGCTTCAGCTATGCAGGGGTGGGTCTAGAAAAGTTTTGAATGGGGGCCAGGCAGGGGCACTGGCCAGGAAAAGGAGGGCACAAATGAGACCTTTGTGTTTTAGCCAGATCATCAGTTTTATCTGATATTCTTCATCAATATCAGCTGTTTAACTTCATTTGTCAACATCAGGTGGTTTTATGACAGATATTATCACCATGTGATAACGTGTAGATGGTTGGTGAGATGATGCTGGATGAATTCCGCATTATGATCTAGAATAACATAACTTTACTCCAAAATTTTCCACATATGGACATTTTAGTCACGCAAAAAACTCAATATATAAGACCAATAAATAATTATATGTACCAATATAAAATCTGTTATACAAGATAAAAAAGAAAAGAAAAATATAAATAAAAAATAATGTAAACCTGAGCGACATCAGTGCAAATTTTAGTAACCCTTTTGAATAGAACTCAGAGTCTTTGTTTCCTGAACACTGCTACTGGTACTTTCTGCCCATAGATGCATCTTGTGAATGGAGTGTGTTGGACATCAGACTCTTATAATGGCACATGTGTGTCAAAACAATAGTGCAAAACAATGCACTATTAAAAACGTGAGTTTTGTCTCTGTACCTTTACAGTTTGGATGTGAAGCTGCAGGAGGATCCATTATAGAGCTCACATCATAGTATCCAACCTGGCACACACATGAGTACGAGCCCAGAGTGTTGATGCACAGAGAATTACGAGGACACAAAGGTTGCTTGGAAAAGGTACACAGGTCTGGACCTGAAAAAGATGATGCTATAAAAAAAAAAAAAAATCCTACCAGAGAGAAGATTCTGAATTCAAAGGATTCAACTTAGAATAATTTTTAATCTGCATGTTTAAGGCCTGTGCAAGCTGACCATCATCACTTACCATCCCAGTAAATAACTCCGTTCTTCACACTGATGTCTGGACTATTCAGGGAGTCAATGTAATTCAGCTGATCATTCACAGGTAGTGGCACATTTTCCCCAGTTATGGAGACATCAAAAGACTGAAACAGAATCTCCGTTTTGCCTGGCTCCTCGGCAGGTTCAAAGGAATCCAGCTCGATACGGGCTGGCTGATCAAAGTCTTTCAACAGCTCCTGCAGCTAAAAAAAGACAAAAAATCTGCCTTTCATAAGAAAACAACAGATTATCAAAAATTGATAAATATGTAATTTCTAAGTTGAAAATTAGTTGTAATTTATCTTATTACACTCCTCCCTGAGCCGCCACCTTACCATGGTGGAGGAGTTTGCGTGTCCTGACGATCCTAGCGGCTATGTTGTCGGGGGCTTTATACCCCTGGTAGGGTCACCCATGGCAAACAGGTGTCTAGGAGAGGGACCAGAAGAAGCGCGGCTCAAAACACCCCTATGATGACGACAAACCATGGACCCAGGTTTTCCTTGCCCGGACGTGGGTCACCGGGGCCCCCCTTTGAAGCCAGACCTGGAGGTGGGGCGTGGAGGTGAGCGCTTTGTGGCCGGGCCTTTCCCCATGGGGCTCGGTCGGGCTCAGCTCTAAAGGGTGACATGGGGCCCCCCCTCCCGTGGGCTCACCACCTGCAGGAGGGGCCATAGGGGTCAGGTGCAGTGTGAGCTGGGTGGTGGCCAAAGGCGGGGACCCTGGCGGTCTGATCCTCGGCTGCAAAAGCTAGCTCTAGGGATGTGGAATGTCACCTCTCTGGTGGGGAAGGAGCCTAAGCTGGTGCACAAGATTCCGGCTAGATATAGTTGGACTCACCTTAATGGCTTGGGCTCTGGAACCACTGTCCTTGAGAGGGGCTGGACCCTCTTCCATTCTGGAGTTGCTCCCGGTCAGGGGTGCCGAGCAGGTGTGGGCAAACTCATTGCCCCCCCGCTTGGCGCTTGTGCGTTGGGGTTTACCCCGATGGACGAAAGGGTAGCCTCCCTCCACCTTCAGGTGGGGGGACGGGTGTTGACTGTTGTTTGTGCTTATGCACCAAGCGGAAGTTCAGAGTACCCACCCTATTTGGAGTCCTTGGAGGGGGTGTTTGAGAGCACTCCTAACGGGGACTCATTCGTTCTGCTGGGGGACTTCAATGCTCACGTGGGCAATGCCAGCAAACCTGGAGGGGTGTGATTGGGAGGAATGGCCCCCATGATCTAAATACAAGTGATGTTTTGTTGTTGGACTTCTGTGCTCGTTATGGATTGTTCATAACGAGCACCTTGTTCAGGCATAAGAGTTTCCACATGTGCACTTGGCACCAGGACACTCTAGACCGCAGTTCGATGATCGACTTTGTAGCCGTATTGTTGGACTTGTGGCCACGTGTCTTGGACATTCGGGTGAAGAGAGGGGCGGAGCTGTCAACTGATCACCGCCTGGTGGTGAGTTGGCTCAGATAGTGGGGGAGGATGCTGGTCACGCCTGGTAGGCCCAAGCGTGTTGTGAGGGTCTGCTGGGAACGTCTGGGGGAGTCCCCTGTCAGAAAGAGTTTCAACTCCCATCTCCGGCAGAGCTTTTAACCATGTCCCGGGTGAGGCGGCAGCTGTGGCCGCAAGGTCATCGGTGCCTGTCGTGGCGGTAACCCCCGAACTCGTTTGTGGACACCAGCAGTAAGGGATGCCGTCAAGCTGAAGAAGGTGTCTATCGGGCCATTTTGGCCTGTGGGACTCCAGATGCAGCTAATAGGTATCGGCAGGCTTAGCGGAATGCAGCTTCGCACATCACTGAGCAAAAACTCGGGCATGGGAGGAGTTTGGAGAGGCCATGAAGAATGACGTCCGGATGGCGTCGAGAAGATTCTAGACCTAGACCCAGGACACCCAGGACCTAGACTCTCAGCTGGCATGGGAACGCCTCGAGATCCCCCCCATGATGAGCTGGTGAAAGTGGCCGGGGAGAGGGAAGTCTGGGTTTCCCTGCTTAAGTAGCTGCCTCCGCAAACTGACTCCGGATAAGCAGCAGAAAATGGATGGCTGGATGGATTTATCTTATTACAATCCATCCTCCTGACACATGATCGTCAAATTATTGTCAATTTATCCACTAAGTGTAAAACATTGCCAATTGGGTCTATATAATTTATGTATGGACTGCAGTTGATTAACTTTCTCCCACCTTATCTTTGACAATCTGCTCCATTTTAGCACGAGATTCTGAGTTGTCCTGTAGATCTTTAGGCATCGACCACGGCACAACCATTGTGAGACCCATGTTCTCAAAATCAAACTCCAGCTCTAAAAAAGCCACAAAATGAAAATACAATGATGTAAAACTTTTATAAAAGATAGACAGGTTTTGCAGGTGTAAAAAAAAGTCGGACTCACGTAGGTCAGATTCAACCGCCCTCACGCTGAACTCAAAAGATGAATTGCCTCCTTCAAAACTGAAATGCGAGGGTTCAGACTCCCATTTGCCATCGCATACCTCCAACACTTCGAGCAAATAGGATTTTCCCTTCTCCAGCCCTGGAAGATGCAGCTGTGTGTTGGACACACGGCTGCTCTGGATGGTTGAACCATTTTCTAGGAACAGCTCATATATAAAGGCCACAGCTGGCTGCTGTGGGATGCTGGGTGTCCACAGGACGGTGGAGTCATCTGGGCGGTACCTCAACTCAGACACACCAGTAGGTCCTGCAACAAGCATGGTTAATAGTAAACTAAATGAAGAGATTCATAATAAATTACTGAAATGAACCAGCAGCAGTAGTTCAAGATCATCTTATTCATAATTAGTACTATTTTAACCACCTTTAAAAATAACTATTTCCCTAGTTTTAATGTTAATTTTATTTACACAGAACATTTACTAAAACTCCAGCTCCAAAGTGTTGTACAATGAAACAATAAAAACAATAACCTCATTAAAAATGTTAATAAAAACATTAAAACAAAGTTCAAATTAATGTCAGGCAGAATTGTGTTTAAAGGTCAGTGCAAAAAATGTGAGTCTTGGGTAGGGACAGAAAATCAGAAAGTGTCTGAGTGGCTCTAAACCTTTCAGGTTTCAAAAAAATAAAAAATCCGCAAAGAACATGTCTCAGATAAACCTCCTCTTTCTTCTAGGTGCATTCAAAATATTATTTGGTCAACAATTTCACAAGCAGAAGAATGACGGAACGAGGACACTGGAAATGATTACTGAAACTTAATTTAAACAGATGTGGAAGGAAGGAAGCAGGACTGGACGAAATGGCCCAAACTTGTATCACAATATATTTCTTAATTTCCGTCTATGAAATATAAACTATATAAAAGCCTCAGAACTGCCGCCAAAAAAGCCCACAACAGATGCCCGTAAAACTAAAAATTATTTTGCCAAGTCTATGAAACTCCTCCAGTATAACATTTTATAAATAAAACCTGTACAATAAATTAATGTTCACTGTGAATTTGTATTTAGCAAGGCTAAATTAGCCTTCAAACAAAGAAATTTGAAATCACCATCAAAAAGGTTAAATAAAACTTACCTTTCTCAATATTAATAGTTTTAACTTTAGAGTGGAAATAAAACAGTCAACCAAACTAACATCATTTAGTAGATTGAGTTTTATTATCATTATTATCAATAATTAAATAACAAACGTGACAAATATATACATATAAAAGAAAAACGTAGTGCCTTTTTAGTTTTCGTAGCAAGGGCGCAACCATCGTGCAGTACAAGGGGACTCTAATCAGGACCGCGACACCAACCAACCTTGTGACGTCACAGCTGATAGTACTGCATATATTCATTCAGTGCATCTACATTACAAGCACATCTGTCAATTGGAAGGTTTGATCCCAGCTTCCCCAGACTACATGTCGAAGTATCCTTGGGCAAGATACTAAAACCCCAAATTGCCTCACCAGTGTGTGAATGTGTGTGACTGGCGTAGATAGCTAGATAGAAAGAAAAGGAAGGACTTCCATCATTGTCAGCATATTTATTGACATATGGACTGAAATGCTGGTGCAGTAATTTGCCTGAAAAAATAAATAAATAAAAGTCTGGTTATTCCCTTTAACCCATGTCTTGAGTCAGCATTGATTTGCAGGCTTAACAGACCGCTGTCCACATCCAGCAGTTAGCCCAGCTTACAAACCAAACCAGTTTTGTTCTTAAAAGACATTAACAGTTATAAACCACTTCTCCTCCCTCAGTGTGTCATTAGCTGCTCAGGTTTTATTTTACCTGTGTGCGCTGTGATTGTCTTGGCATCCATGAGCACATTTTCTCCACACAGCGCCTCCACTTTGGCCTGGTACTTTTGGCATGGCAGTAATCCCGTCACAGTGTAGTTGGTGAGCAGTGTGGAGCCCTGCAGCACCCCCTCGTGGTAAAATCTGAACATGGAGACAGACGAGGTGTTCCTCACCTCCCAGCTCAGAGTGTAGTTACTGGGACCATACAATATCTGTTGTAAGGAGTGGATGTTGGAGTAGGCTAGGGAGATTAAAAAAAGCAGTTCAGAAATCTCAAAATATTACAAATCTATTAAAACATTTAGGTTCTGCATGAACTAAAACTCTAATAATGGCATTAAAAAGATCACATTAATCGATTAACTTAATGAACAAGCGCAGCCCTTACGAGAGTTTCCATCAGTCAGGATCATCTTGCTGTGGCGGGACTCCAGCCCTGCCTGGCAGACAGTCTGCAGGCCAAATTTCACCCTGGTGCAGGGCTGCAGGTCAGACAAGCGGAATGCTAAGCTATCATCCGTGAGCCACAACTCCACCTCCTCTGTGACGTGGTCTGTACCGTTGAGGTAGAAGACCGTGAGTAGGAAAAGAGAATACTTCAGGTTCGTAGGGCAATTCCAGGCCAACGATATGCTGCTGCTATTCCAAGATGCAACTAAAAAATCCCTTGGAACGTCTGGATCTGGTAGAAAAAAAAAAAAAAGTATAAATAATAAAAACACAGAGATAAAGCAGCATTTAATTGTGTTAAAACATTTGATAACTATGTGCAGAACAACTGCAACAACAACAAAAAAAAGGCTTAAAGTGTCATTTTGGCCAAATAACAAAAGGGAAAGAAAAAAAATCGGAAATTACCGTTTCCATAAAGCTACCTTAAAGGATCATTGCAAAAACTTTCGTGCTTCTGACTCATTTTGATGGCACATTTACATTTATCTTATACATTTCTGGAGCTTTCGTTGTTAAGTTGCAATAAAACTAACTTTTTTTCTTCTTCCTTGCAACTTTACTGTACAGAATAATGCTAGCAACTGGATAGCAACACATTGGTGATTTTTGAGTGAGCACCATGGCTGATTAATAAAGAAACTCAAGATGAAATAAAAAGTAAAAGAAAGAAAGGGACAGAGCAAGAGACAAGACAAGAATCAGACAAGAGACAGAATGCAAGACAAGTGCTGAATTAGCCATCTTTAAAAGGACGCCTGTCAAAGCCCAGTGGTGGGGCTTCAAAATCTCAGTCAATCTGACCAAAACTGAACCAGAAATCTTTGTCATGTAAATTTGATGCACTGATTTTTAAATTTCAATATTTGGCCAAATAGAACAAACAAACAAAAAAAAAACAGGTTCATTAGGCCCATACCAGTTATTGTAGAGAGACAAGTAAGGGAGTGAGTGTCTGCAATCTCCACACAGACCACATAGTGGCTGCAGGGTTCCAGAGCAGAGAAGCGGTGGTGGTTGAGGGTGGTTGTGTCCACACTGAATATGTTGTAAGATCCCATTTCTTTTTGGTACAGACTCATGATGTGGGTGTTCATAACATCTGAATATTTCTCCACCCAGGACACCAGTAACATGGAGAGACTCCTCGACTCCAGCTTGACAGGGAAGCGCAACGTGTGTCCTAGGAGGAGAGTTTGAAGTCAACTTATGTTCAACCTTAATTTCCTGCTCACTTGGTTTGTTACACACTGCACTGACAATTAGCCTGAGAATAGCTTTACACTACATGCATGATGATCAAACTCAACTTCCACTACTATGCTAATGTCAACTCTGGTGAACTACTGGATGACCTGACCTTTTAATAAGGCCTGTTGCGCTAACAAATTTTGCTGTGCCATAAGTTTTCTTAGAAATTATTGCGATAAGCGATAATATTGCACAAAGCGATAATGTTGTCATTTTGAGACCATTTTCAACTAATATAATGATAATGCCATAATAGTTTAAGTACACCCTTTCAAAGATCAAGAAACTTTAATTTCTAAAGAACATTTTACACTGGAACTGGAATAAATTTAAATAACAAAACAAAAACAATAGAACAGACTGTTAGTCTCATTAACAATAAATAAAAACCAAACACAACAGCCATAAAATAAATGATAAAGTGCTCGCAACTATTTTTCTCCATTCGACTTATTTACATGATTCAGTGTGAGAATCGGAGGTTTAGCGTGAGAAGCCACTCAAATGTGCGAGTCTCGCGGCCGATGCATGAGAGTTGGCACCCCTGTAAAACAAATGCGGCGTACCGGCTCGCACAGGTGCTTCACCACGGTCTCGTGCTGCAACATGCTGCTGTCAAGTATGAGTCTAGACTAGAGAG
>JBAMHW010000026.1:9486666-9498208 GCA_037177495.1 Rhadinocentrus ornatus
GCAAGAAACCAGAGCGTTCAGTCGAGATACTCCATAGTGAAACCTGTTGTCATACACAGTCTATGGTAAAGTAAGATGGAAATAAATAAATAAATAAATAAAAAAATAAATAAAATTGCTGTTGTTGCGGCCGGCAAACTTATCGTCCTCATTTTTTCTTACCGTGCAATTAATTGACTTATTGCTTATCGCAACAGGCCTATCCCATCTTAATAGTAATGAAACACAATAAAAACTGCGACCTTTTAAAGAAAGCAGTGAGTTTTAGAGATGCCATGAATTAGACTTGAGCGGAGATATTTCTATATATTTTCAGTCTTTATGCTAGGCTAAGCTAATTGGCTGCAGTTTGATATTCTCACATAGGGACCTTAAAGTGTTATCAGTTCTTCTCATCCAAACATCAACATGACAATAAATGAAGGTGTATTCAAAACAGTGACTGGAGAAGTGATTCTCACCAACCACAAGAAAGAAGTTTTCATCCTGGTGGAGGAATGTTGTGCCACTTTCACACGCAAACACCTCACTGGGACTCAACACCGCCATGAAGCCCTGAAGACCAGCTGGATCATGTCAGGAGTCAAGCTATGCAGTAAAAATAAGTCTTTAGCAGTTTGTTAAAAAAAGTTTATGTTGGTACCTTAGTGGCATTTGTTGGATGCTCCAAAGGTTTCTGTCGGCCTGTGATTTTAATGATCTTGGTACCTTGGGGTGAGATGAACATTTTTCATTGAATATTTTATCATTTAAAAAGGTTCACAGAGTGTAGAAATATCTTTTAATAACACAGTTGTCCTTACGTGGGCTAATTGTGAAAGTCCACCTCAGAATGGAGTCCCCATTTTGGAGAGCCAACTTGTTTTCCACAACAGGAGACACCATGAGGGAGGTCATTTTTCCCACCTTCATGACAGATTTTAATGATGTGTCATTGAGCCACAAGTTTCCATTTTGCCTGAAAGAATGGAAAAAATTATTAAGACCTTGTACACTCAAATCATGCAATGGAATTTGAAAACTTCCACTGGTAAATGCTAAGGTGCTTTAAATAAATGCATGAAAATACGTTTTTTACTTTCTCAACAAAGTGTGTGGACAAGTTACAATGTTTACATTTGAAGATGCTAAACTTACTTAAAAGGTCCCATATTATACATTTTTTCAAATGTATAATATGGGGAGGGGGCAACAGTAAACAATAAATGGCTCTTAAAATGTACACACCCCTTACTGGGGGGGAAAAAAGATATCTATGCACAGATAGTGAATGCACACTTGACCTTTTCCCCCCCCTTTCTTTAATTAATTAGAAAAAATGGCCCCTATATTCCCTCCAAACTGGAAAAGTCTATGGCTACTGCCATTATTATGCACTTCAAATCAACAAATCGCTCAACATATAAAAGAACAAAAAATAAATAAATACATTTTTTTTTAAAATGACGTCACCTAAAGCTGCGATTGTCTTGCAGGGATTTAATGTGCATTTATTTATCTATTTTAATGGTTTAGAGTTCTTTGTTTTTCCCCATGAAGATAATTAGATTTAAATGTCTTTTAAATAGATGTTCAGTCCTCCAACACTAAAAAACAAATCTAATTGACTATTAAAAGAAAAAAAGAAAAAAAATCTGAGGAATTTCCCCAATTACAGGTGCAGAATTTAGCTTCTCCTCACTCAAGCATCACCCAAAACAACCTAATTACAAAACAGAGAAAGGGGGAAAAATAAATAAATGAAAAAAAACAAAACAAAAGAATTCTCGATTTTACCTTTCGAGAAACTCCTCCGTGCCCAGCCAACATATTGAGAAGGACATATCAAAGCAGCGTCCTGAAATAAAATCAAGAAACACATCACAAATAATGTAAACGTCCGAAGCAGGACGTCGCAGTTAATACTTTACTCACCAAACGAATGAGGCACCAATATGAACAAGACTAAAGAATATTGTACAGAGTTCCTGAAAATAGTTGAAAAAAATGTTCTGTGAGACAACCAATTAAAACATTCTGTAAATAACTTTCTCTTACATTTTTTCTGCTTCTTCTTCTTTTTTAATGGCAGCAAAAAAACGTATGTTGTGTTTATCAAAGCGAAGGTCGGCCAGGGATCGACAAGCTGCTAATAAGTGGCAGGTGTGCGACGTCATGCGTCACCTGCGACCTCCCGAGCTTCTGATACGTGACATGCATAAAGGACAATTCCACTGCTTTTAGGGAAGACATGTCCACAAAAGAACGCCTACTGTAAAAATAAATAAATAAATAAATAAGTAAAATAAATTATAATTAGCCTTATCTATTTTTATTTTTTTTACCATACACAGAATAAAGGTTTCAGAATTTTAGAAATGAGAGATTATGTGTTAAGGAAATCTACATGCTGTGTAATAATTTAGTCCAGATTTGAAAAGGTATTATAGATTTTATTTATTTATTTAATTTTATGGTCAAGGTCTCCCCAAAAGCAGTGGAATTTCCCTTTATAGATATCACGAATTGGAAGCTACAAATAGGCAAAAACATCACCTCCTACGAATGTGAAAAAAAAAACAACAGTTCTTTAACACAAATACCCAAAGTCAAGACTTTGTATTGGGATATTGCTTCAAAAAATCTCCATAGATAACATGTCAGATAGAAAATAGGTAGAAAATGCTTGCTTATGTTTATTTTCAATTTGTAGTGCAATTCTTCCATAATGGGCAATTATCGTGATTTTATAGCCTTTTTCATGCTATTAACATCATGTGTCCGTGGCTTATTTTCTCATGTATTATACCTTTATAGTTGGTGACAAATCAATAACATTATAAAAAAGTTAATTAATTAAAATAAAATACTTTCTAATCAAATGTCGGACCCTCTTTGTGATGGAACATGCTGCTTTAGACATAAAGCCTGCAAATTCCCTGAATAAACACTAATGAATTTCACATTTTATAAAAGAAGAAGAAGCATTTCAGCTAAAAGCAAGAAAAGCCCAATTGTGTGATTTACCCGTCAGACCTGACTGTAGTGGCACAGAAGACCTGTAGATGGCACGGTACACCTACTTACAATTTTGTCTAAATGTGCAATAAAGAGCGCCATCAATTAAAGGTATCTGTTCTAATTAAACATCAGTAACTGATAGATTTGAATGGTAAAAAAAAGTGTAAAAAAATATATATAAATAAATAAAAAAAAGTTTTCTTCCATAAAGGCTGCTGCATGACCTAACCCCAATTACTTTGTATGTGTGGCTTTGGTTAGCCCATATTAAGCAAAGGACAGACATCTTGTCTTCTATTAGTGGTTGTGCATGACAGTGTCTTTGTCCAGCTGTTCAGAGTCTGCAGGACAGCAATCGTCAAACAGAGCAGCTTTTGTTTGATAAATTTCAAGCTCCAAAATTGAAGTCATGCACAGCCTGTGAAGAGTTTGAGGCAGCACGATTATGTTTCCTGCAATGCCTCTACCTAAGCTGGTCCATTATTCAAGTCAAATCAGAATCGCAGCAGCAGGGCATTGGAAGGTCTAAGAGAATTCTGGCACAATATGGAGAGCTGGCTGTGTTTGCTGCTTCTAAACGCAATAACTTTAGATCTTTCCTCTGGAGAGTTGACGAAAAATTATCAAACCGACCTTGTCAGCTTTCTGAAAAAGATCTACCCTGGACTGCTTGTGAGAGCTGAGCCATTCATCACCACCAGACATTTTGAGCTAAAATCCCTCATGGAGTTGAGAAGCCCAGAGAACCTCACGTTCAAACAACAAAAGAAGGAAAAAGCAGTTTACCAGGGTAAAAATGAAACTGCTAGACCAGTGGTGTTAACCAAAAATGGGCTGATCAAGGGGATTACTGTGGATAAGGCCCATATATTCTATGGAATACCATATGCAGAACCTCCTGTTGGGGCTTACCGCTGGAAGTCCCCCAGACCAGTGAGCCCTTGGCTGGGGGTCTACGATGCCTCCTTCCCCCAGGCGGCATGCATGCAGGCCTGTAGTGGACCTATCACTGAGGAGTGTCCTAAGAGGGTAAGTAACATGGAAACTTGCTTATTTAAGTGTAATAGTAAAACCAGCTTAAACTGCTGGATTATTATGTAAGGGAAGATTCAAGTGAAAATAAATAATTCCCACCCAGTTCAGAGAGTATAATCTCTATAGAGCTGTGGCCAGTCTTTAATAAATGTTATAAAATGCTAACAGGGATGCACCAAATCTTCTGTTTATTCTGTGTTGCTCTCAGATCAGTTGAATTCATCCCCCACCATGGATTTACTTGGACTGGGAAATATTTGTTAAAAAAAATTGCAAGTTTGGCATTTTTCATAGAATGTCAACCATGGCGCATTTACTGAAATAGCTGCTTGTTACTGAGACTGGTGAGAGTGCTGTTGCATTTAATCTCTGTTTCTATCCATTCAGGAATTCATGAGAATTTTAAAAGCAAAATCAAGTTAACTGTTTACTCTCTTGTTAATAGTTTTAATTAAATAAATATGTCAATATTTTTACAGATAGCACTTGACTGGTGGGAAGGATAAGTATCCTGTCACCATTTTACATTAAAATTAGGGCATGTTAGTATTTTCTAAAATATGGGCACATGGACCCACTTCCTTTTAAGATTTCTAAGAACAAATGTTCCAAGAAAACTCGTGTTATCAGTAAGGGTTTTAGACTATAGGCCTTTAAGATAGATGAATTAGAAATAGGAAATAGTTTGTCTTGTGATTCTTTCTGTAAACAAAAAACAAGTCATATGAGTCAAATGTTGCAAACCCCAAATCAGCACCATCATTGAAAATGAGATTGTATAAATAGAGGTGGGTTCCTATTAATGTTCACTGAAACCAGAGCAGTTCAATTCAGTTTATAAAATATAGGCCACTGTTCTGTTTGAAGGCAGTGACATTTGGTATTTCAGGATCAGGAAATTATCAAAGAAGTAGATTTTTTTTTTAACTTGGAAATGTGGAACATTAAGAAAATTTTGCTTTCAGTACAACAGGGCATTCGTTTGGACTCATCCTGTGAACAGGGCTAGGGTTACATAGGCTTATGTAAATGCAAAGTAACCTAACAGTCAGCTCTTTGAGATTATTTATGTTGCATAACAGGCAGGACAGCAGTGGTGGAAAT
Organism: Rhadinocentrus ornatus; assembly: GCA_037177495.1. Classification (NCBI taxonomy): domain Eukaryota; kingdom Metazoa; phylum Chordata; class Actinopteri; order Atheriniformes; family Melanotaeniidae; genus Rhadinocentrus; species Rhadinocentrus ornatus. The sequence continues at coordinate 9,491,806 of JBAMHW010000026.1, forward strand.
CCTGGAGCAATGTGTAATATACCCCATGTCAAAAATTGTGCACTCACATGAGACATTTTTCATGCTCTCAGGCCACACAATGAGTTTTTCATTAAGTGAATTAATAGAGGATACTGTGGTTAAGCCCCATCATACAGCATACAGCATATCTCTTCTTCATCCTCTGGTTCAGTGAAGATAACATCTGTGATACCATGGCAACGGTGATACTGTGTGTCTCTGGCTTTGAACCTTTGTTACTTTTTTTTATTTTTTCATTTCATTTCTTTAAATTTATTAGACTTTTGAAGACGCTCCTGTGAGTATTGAGATAAGTTTCCAGTAGATTTAGGTTTAATTGTCCAAACAATTTTGTAATGAGTACTAAGATTATTTCTACCAAGAAGTGTTTATCTTTCTTTGGTCATGGTTTAATGATGTACAACTTATGGCATTTGTTAAGCCAAAAAAACTGAGAAAAATTAAAGAAAGCTTTTAGAAATTATTAGTAAAGATATGAAACGGTAATTCTTCAAAGTTGTACTAATACACCCAATATGTTCTTTTAGAATACGGTGTCTATAGGCCCCTACTTTACTAAACAAGACTGATGCTATTTTGGTGGTAAAAAATGTTGGAAACTAGTTTTTGTTATGCCTCGACTGTATAACACACTGTATTTTGATTATGATTATCATATAGTCCGGTCTTGCACAACACCTGCATTTAACCATCAAAAAAATAAAAAAAATATATATAACAGATTTTCAGGAAACAAAAACAGATTAATCTGCATCCTCTTATGTCTTGATAAGGTCAGTGAGGACTGTCTCTACCTCAACATCTTTGTACCTCGAGATGTGAACTTCAGTTCTCCTCTGCGGACCCGCATGCCTGTCATGGTATGGATCCATGGTGGGGATTTCATAGCTGGTTCAGCCTCCAAGCCCATGTATGATGGACGCTTCATTAGTAACTTCACCCACACTGTTGTTGTAAATGTGGAGTACCGACTTGGTAAGAAAGTTTTGTGGTGTTTTACTTTCAACTTTTAACCATTTTTTCTACAAAAACCAAGTGTATTAGCACAGGAAAACTTGGCTGCTAATGCGTTATTTCATTTTACCATTTCAATTTATTTCATGATATATTGTGTTGCGCTTGCAAGGTTGAAGCCAGAATAAACATTAACACTGGGTTTGGCTTAGGGAACATCAACAAGCAGGAATAAGTGTGTGTGTGTGCGTGTGTGAGACAGTAATCTGGATGATTTGTGTGTGCTATTATATTAAATGGCTTTGCTGCAAGACTATAAACAAGGGCAGTGACATGTGAATGGTAATTTGGAACGCAGAGGAAATGAATGTCGTGCCTGAGCTAATTATGTCCTGCTGATCATGTGAACTGATCCATGGTTGAAGGCGCATTTGGATTCCTTGTGTCGGGCAAAGATCCTCATACCTCAGCAGCAGGGAATTATGGGATTTTGGACCAGCAGGCAGCTCTTCTTTGGGTTCAGCAGAACATTGCCGTGTTCGGAGGTGACCCTAGCAAGGCAAGCTAGCAATCACTCAATCTTGAATGATTACCTCAAGACATTTGGTGCATTTTTTTCTTTTTTTTATGCTACTCTCTGACTTTAAAGACTTTCTGATTTGTTCTGTCAGGTGACGATATTCGGTGAAAGTGCAGGTGCTCAGTCAGTGAGTCTTCACCTGATGATCGAGAGCAGTAAACCTCTGTTTAAACAAGCTGTCCTGCAGAGCCTGCCTTTCTCCATCCCACTGAAGACCAGGTGAAGAACCAACAGCTTGGCTTGACTGGAGTTAAACATAAAACACCAAGCTGTTATTAATCAGACGGCTATATGTTTTTCATGCTGTGTTTGAACCTCACAGGAATGTCTTTGCTAAGCTTCCAAATAACTTCAAACTTCTCAGTAATTTTATTTTTCTGCATCTCTTTCCCAGACATGATGCCCTGAAGCTGGGAAAAAACTTTGCTAAACAGACCAACTGCTCTGTGAGCGACTTCGTCTGCCTGCTGTCTCTCTCTCCACAGGCCGTCCTGGCTGCACAGATGAAAACAAGTAGGGCGCCACAATCCCTGAATTTAGAGCAAACACTCATGGCTGCCCACACACTTATATAAGAAGGAAGGATATAGTATGTTCATCTGCAAAAAAATGAAAAAACAAACAAACAAAAAAAAGAAAAACAGTGAAAACATTTATTATTAGATACTAGAGGAAAAGAAGTCATTAAAGTTGAACAATAAACCCCAAAGGTGCAATTAAAGTGATTTTTCTACCTTACAGCAAAATATTAATGTAATAAATCTGTGGCTGACAGAGTTATTGATCTGTGTTTCTAATTCTGTGATTTTATCCTCAGCAGCAGTTTTCTGGTTGCCTGAGCGCACTTTCTGGTGCTGAAATCAGGGAGAAAAAACTAAACGCATCTTAGATATGACAGTGGAATCTCATAGTTTGTAGCTTTTATAGTATTACTAGAAAAAGTGAAGTAGTTCTTCCTTTGGTTTTTGCTCCCCCAACCTCCCGCATCAATTAAAAAAACAGACTGCATTTCATTGTGATTTGTCTGTCCATCGCAGGTTCTAAAATAGTGAACCCGTTCAGGTTCCTGGAGGTTTTTGAGACTTGGGGTCCATATATCGATGGAGAGCTGATTAAAGAGCAGGCTATCTCTGCCTTTCAGAAGGGACACTGGCAGAAAGAAAAGGCAGTTCTGATGGGTAAGAAACACACCAAATCAGAAACATAGGCAGCGAGAAAGGATGGTATTGTTATCCTTATTTTTATCATTCTAGATCTGAATTTTTGCTTTCTGTTGGACTCCCACAGGTCCTCGTTATAAGACAATTTGATGTTGGAATTCCCAGATAACAAAAAAGCTGAGGGCAGTTTTCACTGTTTAGAAGGGCTTTCTAAACCCAGAAAAAATTACATATGAGAAAGACAATTAAATCAAAGCAAAACCACAAGCAACATAACAATGTTTTCTTTTGTTTTTTCGGACACTATTTTTATGCTCCTTCAGGAACAACCTCAGAGGAAGGGGTGCTTTTTGTGTATGGGGTCTTCAGCAAGCCAGTGTCTGCTGTAGAGTGCACTGTATACATCACAGCCATCTTTAAACAACACGCTCTGCGGATCCTACACAAATATTTACCCCTGTACAGAGACGCAGATCGCAGGAACATGCTTGCTCAGGTGAGATAAGCTTGTTACAATGTCCTCCTAAAATTAGCACTGATGTACAAGATTATTCAAAAGTCTTCAGCTAAACATGTTTGTGACTGAAGGTATGAATTCTCCCCAGAGTCCTAAATAAAGCTGCAAAACATTGATGCAGTGATGACCTCTTAGTTTTTGATTTAATGAAATTGACAATTTCCATTTTAAAATTAAGCTTTTGAGGCTAAAAGTTGTCATGTGAAAAAAAATTCTTTACTTTTTTAGTTTGACCCTTGGTAAATAGCAAATAATTTGGTCATTTTGGTGTTTACCAAGCAAGGAGCTGTGCAGTACGATTTCTGCTTTGGTCTCCTTTGTCCAAAGAGAATTGTTCCAAACGTCTTGTAGTTTATTAAAATGCAAAATTTTGCAAATCAGAACTGTGCTGTCATATCCTTTTTTTTTTAGAGAAAAGAGGCTTTCTCCTGACAACACTTTCAAACAACCTTGCAGTTTTTCTAATTGTACTCGTATAGACTTTAACCTTTGACATGCTAACTGAAACCTGTAGAGTGTAAGATGTAGCTTTAGGGCTTTTTGGAATCTTTCAGAGCATTGGATGGTCTAACCGTGGGATAAACTTCAAGTGACATACACTACTCAGAAAATGGCCATATGTTGGTGTTAATCTGAGACTAAATTGCTCTAATTTTAAGAAATTAAAAACTGCTTTGCATGTTTTCCTTTTGTGAATAATCATTCTCAGAATGATGGACTCCAAATTGTTTGGAAATGACTTCTCGAGGCAGCAGAAATAGCTTGTCATAGATCACTGCTAATGTCTTTCCTCCTTGGCATTGTGTTAACACACACCTTAATACTCCAAAGGTGCATTAGATGTGCTCCTACTTGCTCATGATCAATAAATCAAATTAAATTGATAAGTAGGCTCTGGCTGCTACTTACCTTCTAAATTCCATTGGAAGCAATAAGGGTGTATTTAGTTTTTTAAATTATGACATGATGTAATATTTATGTGCAGATGTTCATCTGAGCTTGTATTTACTGGATTTTAAAACCTGGGGATCAGGTTTTCTTTGTCCTTATATAGAAACTGTACAATATAAAGTTACTGATACAAGATGCTTTTGATCCAAAATAGCCTTTGACAAAAGGATGGATGACATGAAAAATTAATCAGTGATGAACATTCTTCTGTTTCATGTGAATTCGACATTGTTCTACTGGTTGTTTTCATACTACTGCAAATCACTTTACTCTTGGCCAGTCATTTTAACAGTTATAACTTCATAAATTGCAAATGTTTTCGATGTTTCTACAGAATGAATCTCTTAGCTTGGGTTTAAAAAATAATCAATAGATTATGTGACAAAGAGAATGAGCAGCATTTACATTATAACTTGCAATTGAAGAGATTTTATGTCATGTCCCAAAGACTGAGAAGTGAGCCCTTCGTCACAGTCTGCCAAACCCACCCACACGCACATGCATCAACAACCACTTTCTGAGTGACTGTCCGATTCAGGCCTTAATGAGTAGATCGATGTCCCACTCAGTATGAGCTTGGTGTGTGACCAGGGTACAACTGTGCACTCCAGCCTCTAATGACTAACCACAATCATTTGGATTAAAAAAAAAAGAAAAAAGAAAAAGGCTGCTTTTCTTTTAGTTTTGGCTGATAAGAGAAACAAAATGTTATTTTGTATTAAAAATTTGGTATTATTATAGAATTCCCAGACATCATAGCTGCTTGTTGCTGTTAGTTATTTTGCCTGCAGTGGGAGCTGCAACCCCAGCATTTTGTTATTTGACTGACAAGTGTTTTCCCTCTCTGTTGTTTGCACAGGTAAAGCATATGGACAATCTAAAAATAAAAGAGTTTGTCAGTTTAAAATGCAGTCTGACAACTCCACAAAAAAGCACCTTTTTTTTTTGCTGCCACACAAGGAATCAGTGAAGAAATCACAGAAGAGTAAAAAGTCTAAGAACTGCCAGCAAAAAAAGCCTTGACTGAGAGACTTGTCTATTAATAAGGACTTATGAAATACTGAAAACATGAGGTCCAATGCAATAAAGTTCATAAACGGTCTCCAAATAGTTATAAATTAATTCTGAACTAAGGTTTAACTGACTTTTATTATTTATGTACATCAGTATTTCTTAAAAATGTTAATATTGTAATGTGTTTGCTGTTCAGGTTTAAATGGTTAAACTTTGCACCTTAATCCAGGTCATAATGAGTAAAGATGCACTTCTCAGTATTTTTGTTTCATCATGCAGTTGAAAAGGTGACAATCCAACTAATTATCACTCAACTTATCAGTTCCCATCCGCTAACCCGGGTGTAATAGCATCTTTAATCCTACTTTTTTTTATTTGGAATATTTTTATCGCACTTGACTAGTTTAATTGTCCACCTGGAGCTTTTTTCAGGGAGGCAGCATCTATATAACTATGCATAATACTAAAGAACAGACAGCTATCAATGAAGTGGGAAATGCACTAGCATTTAATGGCTAAAACGTCTCATTATTTCCATCAGAAACTAGAGCCTGCCTCATCAACTACTTTGCCCTGATGTCAGTAAGATTTGTAAACAAGAAACCCATATATTTGAATCACATTTACAGTTAAGGGTATCTTCAACGCTTCTAACGTTTTAACTAACCTAAGAATAATTGCAGCCTTTCGAGTTGATGATATATCCACTGCTCTGTCTGTTCAAAAGATAATCTTATAGGAATGATCAAATATTAGTGTTTCCAATTATAAAATTAGTGATTACATTGTTACTCCACTGTCAGTATAGAGTGAATAGCATTAGAATCCTAAGCTTACATGCTAACCTAAAGCATGGTAAGCAAAAACTGCATTACAAGCCTCATTATTACAATAACTAGCATATAAATTTAAATTTAGGGACCAGATCTCAATTAGAACATCATGCATGAAAATCATACTGGCAAATATAGTTCACCCCCCTAACCATCATTAGCCATTTAGCAATGTTTTTGATTACTTTGTAGACACTTTTTACAGACTTTGACTTTTGTTGTTTTTTTAATCTTTGAAGCTACATTTCCAGACTTAGAGCGCAGTGTGTAAGAATTATTCCCATCTAGTGGTGCGCTAATATCAAATCAAATCAAATCAAGTTTATTTGTATAGCCCTATATCACAACAAAGTTGTCTCAGAGGACTTTACAG
>JBAMHW010000026.1:9498308-9524494 GCA_037177495.1 Rhadinocentrus ornatus
TAAGGAAAAACTCAAAAAACCCATCTATGGGAGAAAGAGAAACCTTAGGGAGATCCACATGATGAGAGAGATCCACTATATATTATATATATATATTACAAGCAACCGAGTAGTGCTCTACTGGAGCCTCACCGTTTAAGAGCGTTATTACAGAGATTCATAAATGTGAAGTTCGAGTGTCCCATCAGGTGATGAGGAACAGAATGATACATAATCATTATTTTTTCATGCCAGTTAGTTACAAGCGTGCCCTCCATGTATTTAGTACCAAGCTACTGCTAACAGCTAATGTTATCGTATGTAATCGGTTTTTGTGGCTTGCAGACTCAGAGATCATCTGATGAAGGAAGAGAAAGAGGAAGAGAACGAGGGAGTGAAAGCAGGGCAGTGGACTTTTGACGCTGCAGTAACATACTCTGTGTTTAATAACATGTATTTCAGCTTATTTAAGAGATATTTTTGTGTTAGAAGGCTGCGGTTCTGGTGATTAAATCACGACGAGAAACTGGTTTTACTTTGGTCGATTATGTCTGACTAGAGGAAGGACAACTACCCCCATCCCGTTGACAAATCAGCTGAAATAAAATATGAAACAGGAGGGAAAGTTCTCGTAAAATACGTCTGAAAGAAGCGCACGGTTACTCATACTGGTATGACTTCTGTAAAGAGTAACAACTGAAAACTGTTGCAACGGAGCTTTTCTACTGCAGGGGAACTAACAAATTAGCCGTTTCTGCCGTTTTATATAGCAAGTAACAGTAAATTATCCGACTTAAACGGGAGGATAAAGTAGTTTCTGGACCACCCTGCCCTGTTTCCAACATAAAATAAACTTCACTGTTAGATTGCATTAACTCACCGCAGAAAGCTGCAACCTCCGCGTTAGCTTTGAAGTCCCTCTCCTCATCAGCTGCCTCCATCTAGTAAATACTCCACCGATGTACACTCTTTTTTTCTCCCGGTTATTTCTCTTTTTTTTTCTTGGCTATTTTTTTCCTCCGTCTCGTAAGCAAAGAGTATGGATGGACCTCCTTTTTAATTTAAGCTGGCAAGCTGAATCATCCACGGTCGTCTTGGCTTGTTTACACCACCCCGCGCACTTCCCCTCCCCCCAAAACAGCAGGGACTAGCAGGTAAAACGCACAAGGCTAACAAGTTTGTCCCCTTTTGGCTATTGTATTCAAAGATGGCGATGCAACATGGCAGCCTCCAGTTGGGTGCGCCGCCACCTATGTATTTATAACGAGAACGCTTTCATTTGGATGGGACAGTGATTAGACTTTGGTAAAATTCGTATTTATAAAAGGGATTCTTGATTTTTGCTAACAAAAAAACTAAAAAGCTACACACTGTACCTTTAAGCATAAATTTAATTGTGCTGTTAATGTTTGTGACAACACACAACAATTAATAATAGTAAGTCATTTTAGGCCCATCCAAATTGTTTTCTTACTTTAAAACTACTTTGTGGTTGGATTAATAGTTAAAAGAGTGAGACTATTTTCTGGTAACTGGTGTAGAAGTTGCTTTAGAGTTCAGAGATAAATTTATATATCAACACCAGCAGATATCTGGTTTTTGCAGGCTCTGTCACACTTTAATTAAATCTCCCTTGGTACAGTAACTGTGTTTGCATTATTACATTCATTTTGTGAGTAATATAAGGAGGATCTGCCATGCTTCATCACTGAATATGAAACTGGTCTGCATGTTGGTTGTTAATGCTCTGTCATAAACTGCAACATTGAGAGAGGGTCATGTTGAACACACACTTTCCAGTGGAAATGACTTATGTTACTGAAAAAAACAAGACTTCTATCTAAAACCTGCATGTTGAATGTCTACAGAGGTATTAAGCACATTGATGTGTTAGCTTTATAGCTGCACTCCTCTTATTTATTCAGATTATCAAAGTGTTTATATGACATAGTTTTGAGTTCCTAAAACTGTAAAAATGCATAGGTGGACTTTAGGACGATAACACAGCAGAGGAAGAAGAAGCAAATTTCTGAGAGTTTTTCCAATGTGTTGCACAATGTGGTGGCCCTAGGGAGCCACAGGGAGTCAGTTGGTGGTACTGCTGGACATTTTTAGTATTCAATCACAGCTTGCTGTGCAGTCGGGACATTGTGGAGTCACAGTCAGAGCCAGCCCCATTACATATCCCCTTCATGTGTATGTTTACAAAAGACACTTCTCCAGAGTGGCATGGGGAAAGGGGGTGGTGGGTGTACAGTACAACCATTGGTCATTGTATAAGAAGCTAATGTCAAGATCTGAGTTTTAATCCGTTTATCGCATTTATGTTTGTGGTGCATCTTCCGTGCATTTAACAAGCCCAACTACCTCTGCAACCACCCAGAGCAAAATTATTCTCTTTGCTACTGAAATCATCACTCATACACCGAATGAACAATGGGGCTGTAATCTTTAATTAGCTATACCATACTTACTTATGCAAGTTTTTAAAAAGATGTGTAATGAAAACAAAAACTGCCTGTTGGCACAGAGGCTCATATGGAAACATACAACATTAGTGCTAAAAGACATTAACTTTTATTTAATTATTAGGTACCACTGGTTTCTGAGTGTGTGCCGCTGTTGCTTGTTTTGTTTTTATTATGATTTTTACAAGATGGACCTCAGGCAGGTGGATCAAAAGTCTTTTTACTTCAAACCACTTTGTTATTTTCACTTTGAAGACTCAAAATGTTTGAGCTCATGAAGTTTGGGCACTTTTTCCTGTGGCTAAATGCAACAGACAAGAATTGTGTAATGGCTTCACTATTAATTAATGCTCCATTCATTACAACTTTCTTCAGTAAAGGGAACTAAACCAATAATTTATGCACTAATTTTCAAGAACTGATGGCTAAATGAAAGACACAGACATCCCATCTGTGTGAATCACATATACATGTGCATAAATTATGCATCAATGCGGACTTTTATAAACAGCCTCCTCCTCCCACCCCCTACTTCCATAGCTTCTCCATGCACTGCAATGATAAATAGCTGATCATGTCCACATCAACAAGGAGGCACAGAAAACAACATGGAATACTATATATATATCATGCATACTAAGAGTCCAACTCCTTCTCTGAAAATTGCAGAATCCAAAATGCTTAAATTTACTGCAGCCCCATATTAGCAAATAGCTTCCAACTCTGTGAACTAACAGTAATCAAATCGAATTTTATTTAAAAAAAAACCATTTCATTCATGAGTAGCACAAAGTGCTTAAAAAACATAAAATGCACATAAAAAACAACAATGTTTACAAATAAAGAAAAACATAAAATAATTCAAAACAGACACCTTCCCTTTCTCTTGCACTCACACACACACCCAAAGCAACCACCCAACCCCATTCATCCCACTATTTCTTAACATAATAAGAATAAAATCTGGCTTGACATTACTATGAGGAAATAACATCTTGGGGATCCGTCCATACCAGGAGCCACCATGACCACAGAGGCTACCACCTGGGAAAGCCAGGTTTGGGAAGGCCGGGTCCTTTACCACGGCCCTTAGGGTTGCAGTCCAGGGCCCTCAGCCCCCCAGAAAAGACCCATCCCCATGGCAACAATCCCGCAGACAAGGTGCCAGCATCAAGATAATATGAGTTTAGCCAGGTACATTTTATAACAGCTTAAAATTTAGTTTAGTCATTACCATTACTATAACTTATGACTGTGTATTGTTTATGCTAGCATGTACTTATTTTTGCTGTGCCTGCATATTTAAAAAACACATTTAAAGCTCTTCCATTAAAGATGATGCACATGCCACATTATCTGACACTGACAGAAGCAAAAATAAAAACAGATGGAACTTATTCAGGGGAAAAGAGGAAAAATATTTCAAGAGCTCCACTTAAACCTCAGTGGAGGGCAGGTATTATGTAACATTACATCCCCACTTGACATGAGAGTGTTCAGATACAGTATGTACCTGCTATGGATTAATACATAAGACATGAGTTTGAAGATTAGAGAAGGAAGAGGGAAGATGTGTGTTTGTGTATCAATATGCTTTAACTTCCTTCACTCAGGCTGTTTGTGTTTAGGTGTCAGATGTGCAACTGTGTGGGTGCAGGTTGTGTGCTGCTGGAAAAGACTCACTGGTTTCCAGGTAACAGGCAGGAGAAGGTGGTCTAACTTATTTTTTCTATTTCCTTGTAGCTGGGAGGGAAAGTTTTTAGTCATCAGCTTGGAACTGATAACTACCACATGCATCATGCAGTCAAATGACATAATCAGCATATTGACTTGAGAATTAAAGAATTAAAAAAAGCACTCCTCTTTTACACAAAACCCAAAATAACATTGACACAAAGACAGAAAAGTATGAATCTGTGCAGACATGAAAGAGAGTCTTTGCATTGTCGTCTTTCAAGACTTAGACGTATGAGGTCAAGTTAAGAATAAATATGTAATATTAAGGGGAACAATAAAAGGTCAAGAAATATTATGTAAAACTATATTTATTTTTGTTCTACATAAGCCACAAAAATTATCTTCAACAAGCTTATTAGCCTACATTAGCAACACTAATATTGATGCTCAACAAAAAGCTAGCTTTCTATGATGAGTTAAAATGCTATCATTTAGTATTTACAGCTTTAGATGCAGCACTAGTTGGAGACCTTATTATTTTAATAGATATTTTGTGTAAAATTTACACAAGACACCACATTATTGGTCAGAAAAAAAATTGTGAAATGCTGTACAAATATCATTACAAGCTAGCCAGCATTTAAGTAGATTTGACAAAATGCCTGCTTAATAATGGCGCTAGTGGAAAGGGAAAGGTTAGAGTTTCACCAAATCAGATGAATTAGAATTTTTCTTTGAAATTATTTTTGTGAGCATCTTTTTACTGGATGCTAACTGTTTATCTTTGATTTACTTACAGAGCTACTGCAAATCATGGGAATATATACCTCACTGGCATTTGCCATTTTTGAACAGTTTGTATCAGCATTACTAATTTGAATAATGAAAAAATGCATGCTAATGTGAGGTATAGATAAGAAGGTTCAGATTGTAGAGGCACTTGGTAAATGAGAAACAAAGGAGCCAATGCAACAGTTTCCTTTGACCTGATTTAGGCCATAAAAGCTCTGAAGGTGTAAGAGAAGAGCCACATTATCAGATGTCATCATTTTTCCTGACAACATCCTCGCTAAATTTCACAGCAGTCTATTTAGAAGTTGTGACTTTTGATACAAAACAAAAAGATAAAAAACACTGTGCCCTGTGCCAACTGCTCCCCGGGCACCAGAATCTGGCAACTAGGATGGGTCAAAATGCAGGGAAGGAATTTCCCCACAGTGGGACTAATAAAGGATAAAGGATTACAACCTTGAGGTGGTACTAAAGGGAAACTCTAGTGATCATATTTGTCTACAGTAGGCCTCTGGACCTCTTGGGCGAGTGTACTGCAAGCTTTAGATCAGGGATCAGCAACTCAGGTGCTCGAGGCTTAGTATCCTGCAGGTATTGGAAGTTTCCCTGCTACAACATACCTGATTCCAATCAATTTGTCATTAACAGCCTTGTACAGAACTTGAGAACAAGCTGTTACAGAACAATTTTATTTGAATCAGGAGTGTTGCAGCAGGAAACATCTAAAACCTGCAGGAAACTGGCCCAAGCAGTCCAGAGTTGGTGATCTCTGGTTATTATTGCAATTTGTCCAGCGTTGCTGCTCTTTGTCTGGCCACTACTGCTGCAAATTATTCAGGAAAAGACATTTAAGCTGTGTAATTAGTGCCATTTATTTTTTATTTCTCTCCCCAGATTGTTACCGACTTTGTCTTCCTGTGTCCGTCCAGGAGGTCAGCACGTGCTGGTGTAGCAGCAGGCAGTCAAGTATGGATGTATGTGTTTGACCATGTAGCCTCGGACCACCGCATCTGGTCAGGTCTCACTTTCTGCTACCAACATGCCTGCCATGGCGCTGAGCTGCCCTTTCTTTTTGACTCGGCTTCAGTGGCCAACTACACCTTGTCCCTTCCAGAAAGGCTGCTGTCTAATCGAATGCTGTGCTACTGGGGTGCATTTGCCCACACAGGGGAACCCGCCTCCAGAGTTCATCAGACAACTTTCTGCCGGGAGCAACGTCTTCCTGTTTGGCCACGCTATTCTGACACAAGCGGCTGGCTCGGCATGAACCTGACAGTGCGGTCGCATGCACAAGTGGGGACCAGGGACCATATATGTGATTTTTGGGACCAGTTGGGTATCTACTAGTGAGGGGCATCAATCAAATCTACTGTCAAATTAACAGTGGGAAGTTAAAGATTTATTTTATTATGCATCTATTGAGGAAAAAAATAGCTTGGAAATTTAAACAAGCATCAACTGTTTTATTTCTGTCACTCTTCAGAAACATCTAATTTGTGTATGAGTGGTAGTTATAATGATTTTTTTTTTGTGGTGGTAAAGGTTAGGTTTCCTGTTTACTACTTTTCAGATGTAAACAGTTAGATTTTAGTTGCTGTTATAAATGTCATCAAGTGACTTCCTGCTTCACCTTAAAAATTTTATTTGGTGAAATTATGTCCCAGTTGCTAGTTCTTGTAAATACTGTGTGAAAAAGAATGGCATAAGAGTAGTTTGTGGTTATGTTATTTTCTCTGAACTGAGTTCTCCTATACTAAATGCATTATTACTGTTAATTTGTGTCATGTTTTGACTTAAGCCTGGTACACACATAAAGATGTTTGGACTATTTTTGTCCTGATTTTGCCTCTTCCCGACCTCGAATGGCAAACGCCCGATTATCATGAGATGAAGTTCTGATTTCATTATCAACCCAGCATGCAAAATAAAATTCCCAATGTTTGAGCTTTAAAGAGAGAGCAAATGGCAAACTGTCCGTTCATTAAGATCTAGCCACTTCCTGGTACTTTATTGGTACAATTATTAGAAGGGCTTTAAAATCTTAGCCAAACATTGTACAATGTGGTGTTGGGAAGGCTTTAGGTAACAAGACTACTGTTTTAGTGTTTTGTGTGGGTGCTGTCACGTCTTTAAAATAAATATTGCCCCGCGGAAAAAAAGAAGAAAAATATGTCGCGCTTAAAGCTAAGACAAACTTAGCAGAACCTCGTTGGCAGAACAACAACTCTCAAACAATAACTTGAGCAACAAGCACGCTGTTTATTTTCAGTTTACATGGTGAAATCCAGCACAATAAAGAAACTAACGCTAGACGCAACGAGTGCGCGCTCCCACGTCAGGGAAAACTATTTCTGTCGGGGATAACTGTCTTGGCACGACACCGGCTCGGAGGACTAGATTGTAGATGAGTTGCCGGACAGCGTCGTTATGTGTGTGTTGTTCTGTGATTAGATTATCGGCGCACACCACACACAGTATGATCAAAACTGATTTTTTTATCTTCACATGTGAGGTCTCGAACTAAACAAAAATCTCATAACATTAAAAAAATCTTTTTGTGTGTATCAGGCCTTACTCTTCATCTTATCTCTCTCTCTATTATAGAAACCCAAGAAGAGCTAAAAGGGAACCATAAAAATGACCTTTACATCAACCAGGTGGCTCAAAAAAACAAAAAAACAAGCAAAAAACAAAACAAACAAAACTAAACTCTGATGATATTGCCCTATACTGGGCAAATTTTTTGCAGTGATGTAGAGATCTTAATATGTTCAAAATGAAGAAACTTGGTTATTTTCTCACTTAGTTAGGCTTAGTTTGTTACAATCTAAAGCTTTTCTTCCTGGCAGCTTATATTATACGGTATAAAAGCAAAGCATTTTGATTACTAAAACTGGATGAGGGGTCTAGGGTTAAACTGTAGAAAACTCTACAATCTTCAGACCTATTTATGCTGTTAACCTTCAAGCAACACACACAAAAAAGAAAAATTAAAGAGGTGATGCAACACTAGAAAATCCTCAGTTAACCCAAAGAAAGGAGATGGCAAGTCTTTTTAGCACAAAGGCTGCCGTTCTAGTAAAAATGTAATACCTTTCCATGTTTGTAGCTGTGGTAATTAATGCAGTATGTTAAGCCTTTGAATAGTATCCATGACACTGAATTAAAATACTGTAGCCATAGTTCTGTTTTCTAAGAAGGGGGAATACAGATATTTGTTTGTTTTATTTTGCTGCTGGCCTTTCTGGGGCACTCAGGCTGATGTGTTTTCCATAAAGTGTAATCCAAGGATAAAGGATAGAAAGACCTTTCAGTCCTGTCCTTACTATCTTCTCAGTAATTTTTACTCATCGTGAAAAGGTGATGTGGATGTCAGCTAGTTTTGCCTCTCAGACTACATTGAGTGAATGGTGAGGTTTTACTTTATACTTTTCTTGCTGCCTGCCCCCTTTTTCTTTTTCTTTTAAACAATATACCACATTTCATATGTGGGAGAATATTTTTTTTTCTGTCTTAAACAGGGCTGCCGATATCATCTGAAAGCAAAGTAGCAAGACAGTCATTTTTAGATTTGCAACATGGCTCAAGCGATGCAAAAGAGGGTCTGTTAAACAGTCAGCCCACCACTCTGTTTCCACAATGAAATATTTCAACCAACTACAAAAGGATTAATAAAACAGTTGGTATAAATATTAATGACACCAAACCACAAAGTTCAGTCAGACAACTCACGAGTTGATAAATAAAAGCTTTATTGTGAATAGTAGATTGACGGTAAGGCTCTGATCCCATCACTCCTTCTGCATAAATGTTTTTTAATCAATTAAATAATGGAGTGAATGCTGAACAATATTTTATCTTTTTACCCAGAGCCAACAGGTGGATGCTGGGGTGGCAGGGGGGCACAAAACAAAGGCAGGCAGTGTGCAGTGATCAAGGCAGCAGGAGCAGTGGCTGCAAGCATGATGTAAAAAGCAAGAAGTGTGCAGTTTAAATAGGCCGCCCAGACTGGATGGGAATGTATGATCACATATGGCAGATCACATTGGATGCAGCACAGCAGCTTGAGTTGTGTTCCTGAACTAGCTTACTGCTGCATTGATTCTGCTGTGATTTGGCATTTTCACATGCAAAACACCAAAAACACATCACGTGAACGTTTGAAAAACAAAAAAAGCAAACAGCTGCTTTGACACCAACTTAATCTTGAGGGCATTTGCTCCCCCTTCATTATTTTGAAGCTCTGCCCACACCTCATCATTTCAAAGATCTATTTTATCAGATGACAATGAAGATGATTGATAATGATGTTGATGAGATGAATGAGCTTTAATTATGTAAATCTAAATATGTTTCACAAAGTGCTTCAGGAAGAGGAAGGTAACTTTAATCATATATAAAACAACAATACAGCATATCATGAAATTATGGGGTAGAATTCCAATCAGTTTCTGAAAATAGAAAATGAGTAAAGTCATGTATAACAATTTCAAAGGAGTTGGGCTGCTCTGTAGATTAAACATGAAGACAGAATGCAACCATTTCCAAAATTCAATCTAATATTTTATCCACTTTAGAACATAGAAAATATTCCTTGGCATCTCGATTCAGTTCTCTATTTCTTTCCTTCTCAATCTGACCATCTTGACTAAATTAATCCTTTGCAATATGCTAGATGGCACCTTTATTTTCTATTATATCAAATATGTACTTCTTTTTTTTTGGAAAGATTCAATGATTAAGGTCACTAGGTATGAATTATATCGGAGAGTAAGAGCAGCCCACCTAGAGTATAGCCTATGGTCATTTATGGACATTGTTGGCCATTAGTGGGATGTTTTATATATTATATGTGGATATTATATTAGTTATAAGGAAAGCCACATCTCCTCATGCATCATGAGCTTGCTGCAATTTAAATTTTCTTGCAGTTTTTCTTCTTATAAGCACCAAAGAGGCATATTTGCACAAACAGAAAACAGTCAACAAATGTATCCCTCCTGCCACAAAGACCCGCCTGAGTTGTCCTGTTTCTATTTAAATATGTCACATGCACACACATGTACACACACCCTCCCATTTTTAGTGGTTCTTTGCTTATAAGCATCGATTGGTAGAAGGCTGGCACGTAGGGTGTGTCTAAGCCACCTCATTATCTCAGAAGACATTTACTTTGCTGTCATCCAGTATCAAAGCACAACTAAGCTGTCTGAGGTGGCCGCACAGCTAATCAATTGTAGTTCATCCCAGCTCTGCGCTTACGGCTGGATTCATAAGGCTCCCTAACAGCTTCCCCTCCCACCTCTGAACCCTGCTACTCATTATGGTGACAACTGATAATGGGGAGATGGAGCGAGAAAGAAAAAGAAAGGGGACTCAGCCCTCTCTGTTGCCTGGATAATTTAGGAAAGGTTGTAGAAATGATAGCTACCCACAATTCTTGGGCTGGAAGGCATGACTGCTGGCTTTGTGTCGATGCATTCCACTAGGATCTGATTATAGACACTGTGGCTGCAATTAAAAATCAGATGACAGCTCTATGTGCCAAGTAAGCTATACAAGCTAGTCGAATATACTGTGGAGAGGGGCTAACGTTAACAGTCAAGACCATCTGTCTCAAACAAATAGAACTCATTCAACTGTAAGGAAAATTTAGTTTTCTCTTTGCCGGGTGACACACAAAATCTTTTTGATTTGGTCATTACTTAAAAACTCTTAATCTCTGGCAGCTCTGTTTTTCGGTAAAAGCTGTAAGAAACCTTCTGTTGTGTTTGTACAAATGTAAAAGTTTGTTAGTGTTTACCATAGTTAAGGTGTTAATCACGTACAAACATGTAAAACACGTACTCCTTTTGAATGGATTTTGGATGGCTGGTTCCCTCCACTTTTATTGCCAAGCTAAGCTGAGACAATCAGCTATTAGGTCTATTAATTTATTTATTTTTTATCTTTATTTTACCAGGCAGATGCTTTATTGATTTATTGAAGAAATGCAAGTGGTATTAATCTTTTCTTCAATGCATTTAAGGTGGAGTTTAAACGTTATCTCGGGGTATCCTGAGGCATTCGCAGGCCAGAGGGGATGTAAAATCTTTCCAGCATGCTCTGGGTCTACCTTGGAATTCTTTCTTTTCTTGGCAAGAGGAAGCCTGTGAACCACTGCATGAACCACCTCAGGTGACTTCTTAAGAGGCAAAAAAATCAGCTGATCTACCCCCAGCTACACCCCAGGATGCTCAAGCTACTCACCTCTCAAAACTAAGCCAAATTACCACCCAAACAAAACATATTTCATTTGTCATTCTTTTGATAATCGTGTGACTGAAGGTGAGGGTTGAGAATTAATATGGACCAGAAAATCCAAAGTTTCATTCTTTGGCTCAGCGTCCTCCGCTCCACAATGGACCTGTGCAACCCTGCAGACAGAAGAGAGTTTTTTGCAACGTTCAATGACATTGTTTGTTTTCTAATGGCACTTTGTTTTTGCCGGCCTGTTCCTTTTCCCAGCTGCTCTCGGCTACCTAAATAAATGTTCGGACTTGTCTCAGATATAGAAAGCTCAGGGGGAGATGTGAGAGGCTAGATCAAATTAGGATTGTTGCTGTTTACTTGTAAGATTAAATTAAATTGAACTCCAGTTCCACTTTTTGCACCCACAGTAACATCTCCATTATATATTTTCTTTATTCTCGTCCTGTTGACTTTGTAACCCAAATATTCAGTTTGTAATCAAATAAATTCAAATTCTGCAATTTTGTACTCTCCAATATCCTTGAATTTTAGCCAGAAGCGGCTTTTTTTTTTGTTTGTTTTCACTAATTTTTTTCACTTTAAAACTTTATGTGGTAATCCTTTTTCTCAGAAGTGGGTTCCAATAAGCCCATAAAGACCTGACTGATGAAGTATTTATGATTCATCTGTAAAACCACAAAACTAAATAGCATAACCACAAAAGATGTCTGAGTTATTTATTGTAGGTTGATTGGCAAAAATATTAATTTTAGCGTTAAAGAAGATGAACTAAGCATTATTACACAAATGTTTCAGCTGTTCATGAACTGTGATTCATTCCAAAAATCAGCACTGCTACATGCTAATGTGTTAGATTACAATAGGGAAAGATTCTTACAAATAAAGTTTGCGCAATTGTATTTGTTGCATTGCAGTTTTCTTAAGTACATTAAACATCTTTGTTGATTAGCACTATTTTTAACTTGTTTTTTTGTTGTTTGCATTAACTGCCATGCAATTACAGCCCTGATTTAGATGATATTGATGTATTATCTGAACTTAACGTTTAGACAGAACATTAAATTAGCCCTCATTTATGTAAATTCATGAGCTTTGATAAAGCAGAATTAGCTTAGGAGAATGACTATGATGCATTTCTTCCATGAACCTTCAGCACAGTCATCTCATTTTAGGCTAGACATACAATGACCAAGAGTAGATTACAGCACAGATGCACCACCCTAAACAGAGCATTTTCATTGGTAAATATCCCAAGCAGAATGCATGTAGTCCTCCTAATCAGTGAACCAATTACCAGGCAGAAAGAAATGACAAAACCTGATAATTAAAAAGACAAAAGTTGAACCTATAATCTTATCCACAGAAGCGATATCCTTAAGACTAATTTCTTTCAAGTTCACCACTCAGGACATAATTAGTTTAAGTTAACTGCACTTTTTTAATTCCACATGGAAACCTGAATTCTTGAAATATCCCCATTAAAGTTATGCCACTCCATACGGTTAAAAAAACACTTGCACTTGCACATTAGGTCCTCCAGGCATAGACCCATTCAAACGGCAATTAAAAGTGAAAAAGTCATTTAATCAGCCTTTTTTAACTCTACGATAAAGAAAGCATGTGCATATAAATTGCTTCTTTTAGAACAACTAAGTTTCTGCTGACTTTCAGGCCTGTCTCAGTCTCTAGAGATTTACAGTGTAATAGGAAAATAGCAGCAAGGGCTTTTTTTTTTTCTTTTCTATCTTTCTCTCTTCCCTAGCTGAACTGACTTAGTCCCAAGAGGCCCTTAGTGTAAACTCAAAAGGCAAACTGCAGTGCAATTTCCTGATAAATCAAAAGAGTGGAATTCTGAGCAGAGGATTAGGTGTTAAGAAAGTTTAAAGGGTGGGAAGACAACGCAGTTCCTGAAGAATCGTGTCTGAAATAAAAATTGGGAGGTTATCGTCAGTGTATTGAACCAAGCACAGCATAAACACAGATTATAGCAACATGATGTTTTCTTGTACATCACAGCATCAAAGCAGCTTTGACTGCTTGAAAGCAGTGAAACAGCTGTTTTCTAAATGTGCCTAGTAGTAAAAAACTTTTCTTCTGTCAACTATGGTCTGGCTTATATGGAACATAATAAAATCTGTGATAGAGAAAGCTTTAAACAATAATTATTTTTATTTATTAAGCTCTAGATCATATTGAATCAGATGTCAGGCATCAAACAAAGTGATTTTTTTATCACTACGCCTGTCAAGGAAATGAGTCTTTAAATCGGAACTGCAGTATTTTCAATCAAGAACTGGGATGTTTCAGCAGCCAAATCGTGTGTAAAACATTAGTTTGATTCCTGTTTTCTCAGGTAATTTCTTTTCTTTGATTTCAATATCCCCTTTATCAGTGCATGAATCATGGTTGCTATGGAAACCAGCTGCTATCGAATGCTGCACAGCTCTTTCAGTGGTTAAACCCCACATCATTTTTGGGACATTTGTGGGTAGAGTGATGAGCTGTAAATACAACAGTGGATTATGGCCCATTTAACAGCAACAGGCACAGAAAAACATTATCTTTAATTTGGATTTAGTGCTGCCCTGTACTATGAAACTCAGGATAGTGTATTAGAGAATCTATGGGTTAACAAAGCTAAATTATCGACTTAATTTGTCACAAATGTTAAGGTCCAATATTTTGTCATATTATTAAAAAAAAAATTGCCCTGATGCTAAAAAGAAACTCAGTGGAATATTTTTTTTTTAAGATTGTGAGGAAAAACTCTGGGGACTTTCAGGCTGACCTGGAATAATCTGGAGTGATGGTTTTAGTCTGTGCCATATGCTGCTACACTCATTCAAGATTAGTTTAAACTATTTTAGTGCAAAAACACATCCACCAGGGGACAGAGGACAAGTATGAGATTATACCCAACAGGGTTTGAGCAAGGTTTTTACCATACAGTAGAGCAGTAGTTCTCAGTAACATGAATAAAATATTAAATGCATGCTACTAAAGGTTGAAAAAGAACAAATGAAAGCACAAGTTTGTTGGAAGTGCAGTCAGTGTATAAATGATGAAATGACTTAAGGAAGAGAGTACCTTGAAATATGGGGGGTATGCTGCCATTCTGTTGAACTTCTTTCCTACAACTTGTACAGGAAAGAATCAATAAATGATGAAGTTACACAAAATTTGAGGTAAAGCTCTTTGGTCCCTTAGTAGAAAAAGAGCCGTAAACACACATATTTTTACATTTTGCACATACAATTTACCCCCCCCAAAAAAAAAAAATAAATAAAAAATGGGAGAACAGCAGAAACTGTTAGTTTGTTAAGTTTGGGAATTTTGGAGAAATGGTCAGATCAGTCAGTTTGGTGTGGGGCTATTTTAGTGGTTTTAATAAAGAACTGAGTTTAATGTATCTGACAGCAGGTTTTACTGCTATTGCTCTCTCAAAACTCTGCTTATATATGAATTCAGAAAGTCCCTGCTTGCATCAAATATTGTCCACTTATTCAAGGGTGTGCTCATTTTACGTCACAGCAGACGATCCAATAAGTAGCTGTTAGATTCAGGAATTACCGCCCAGGTAGAACGAGTATCCAATATCTTATTTCTCACCGCTTTCTGCTCAGTTACTAGTGGAGGCTTATCAATAAGATCCCTTCAGGGTGAATGTAACCACCTATAGTTATTTTCAGTTGCTCAATAGTCTGATTTTAGGCCCTTTCATTAACCATGAAATACATATTAATTGATAGTCTTTAGTTAACTAACCAGTTAACTGGTTAATTTCTGAAGCGCACTCTGTGAGACAAAACAGGCACACCCACAAGGAGGCAGTGATGACTAAATCTGTCAGCGTCACATCTAGGCTGGATGAGTTTTAACAAGATTTTCTCACAACAACCTGCAGAGCATAAAAATCCAAGAGCAAAAAAGTGTGAGACAAGGAGCTCAAGCATGAGAGAGGGAGATTCCTACATACAATAAATTGAAAAGAAGAAACAGAGTTTGAAATTAATGCACAACACAATTACATGCAAGAACTTTCAGAGTTAAAGGGAAAAAGAAGCCATGCTAGTGTCTTGAATAAAGACACTAACATGGCTCCATAGATGATAAATTAATTATTTTGCATTTATTTCTCTTCATAACCTGAATTCTTAATATAAAATTCAGGAGTATCAATAATTTTGAAAGGAACTCTATGCAAGAAGGTATAAAATTATACACAGGTTGGACTTTGGGGCCTCTGGCGGTCTGGAGCAACTGGGGAGTTTGGCCGAACTCCAAGCTTACCTGGGCAGAATGAGTCAGTAATATACCTACAGATTATTTCAGGAAGTTTTTTCTATTTCAAGACAATTTTCCAATCTCTGCAGGGGGGAATAAACGAGTCCCTGTTGAATCATATGTACAACAACAGTGCACCAGTTTATTCTCTAAATTTCCTAATTACACAGTTTTGTAAGTTTTTTTTTTATGGAGCTTAATTAAATAACACTGAAAACTGAAACAAAAGGGAAAACAAGAATGTAAGGAAAGTGCAAGGATAACTTGTTGAGATCCAATTTGCTACCCTGTGACCAAAGTTTGTACTGTTTAAATAACTGTCACTACCAGCCATGTAAAACAAGGCAAAATAGCTAATAGAACACAACCACTGCCATCAGGTGACAAACGCAGGGCTCGATGCAGCTGACAGGTTCAGTTTGGTTGAGTTAATTTATCGGCCTGTCGTTGCAGCTAGGAGCTCCTTTAAAGACGGCCGCGACAGTTCAAGGTGCACCTGGCTACTTCTTAAGTTAACTGTGCTACTCATCAGAGATGGTCCCACAGGCCAACAGTTTTATGGACCCTGAAATAAAGTTGGTTTATGAGGCCATTTCCTCTTTATGTGGGATAATCATGTCAGTAAGCACTTGGAGCAGCACAGAATTTTAATACAGGCTCCCAACAGCTGCGCCTCGCTCCTTTAGGCTGTATGAAAATGACCTGCAATTGCTCCAATCTGTCAACAAGTATTAGGTTATCCTCCTGCTGGCGACCATGAGCTTTCCTCTCCAGGGTAGATGAGTCAGTCATCAGGTAAAACTAAATTCAGAGTGAGAATGCTACACTTCTATTCACACATTGATTTAGGCGATTTCTATGGTTAAGTATGCTTCAGAAAAAAAATAAGGAAATTGTTTTACCTTGACAGATATATCAAGTTTTTGGTAAAGAGCAAAAGTCAACATTTTTGGCTTCTTAATGGCTATATTGTATGCTAAGCTAGCGTTTTAAGCTAGTGTTTCTATGATACTTTAAAATTCTTTGTACGACAGTTTTGATTCAATCCTCCAAGCTGTGTTCAGAAAAAAATTTCCTGTATCGATTCAATTCAATGTACATATTTAGTCTAAATCGAAGCAGCGCTATCCGTGCAGTTCCTGTGAGCAGTCACTCCCTCCGTGGACTTCTGGAAAAGAGGGGAGAGTTCTGCCAGTACTCTTTCATTCAACCACAACAGGCTTCTCTTGAAGGTGTTGCAAAGGTCAGATCAATACTTACACACCAGGCAGAGCCTCCTGCTCTGCCTCTGCGTGTCTTTGACGTAGCAACACTTCTCTTCTTCTGTGTAACTGCTTCTCCGCTTAACTCTGGTCCCTTGTCCACACCCGGGCCTGCTGTGCACTGCTTCCAACCTCAAATACCTGCTGTATGTGCCGCCCTCTCCTGTCACAAAGTTCTCTTTCCAGGTGCTGCCTTCTGGCTGGCTCACTCTGGCTGCTGATAGGCCCATCAATTTGTCACAGGTGGGAGTCATTTTCCTCCAATCAGTCTTTAGGCTCAAGGTGAGTGAACTTGCATACAATTAAAACCAGATCAAAACAAGTACAAAAAAACCCATGCAATAAATAAAACCATGCAATAAAAACAAATAAAAACTATATCAAACACCAAATAAATGGAAATCCTCTAAACCATATAAAAAAAACCCACAATGTTCACTTCAACCCTGTGACACATAAATGTAATCCACACTGGAGAATGAAAACATCTGAACTGACATTATCTCAGCAAGAGAAGCTGATTTTGGAAGGAGGCAACACAGGAAACCAGTTGGTAAAATCTCGCCAAACCTCGGTAAGTCACACGAGAGTAGGGTCATGTTACCAGAAATGAGGATTAATCTCCAAGTTTTATGAATCGATATTGGATTTATTTAATTTGAATCAATTAGAATCAATTAATCGATTTTTTAACCCAGCCCTATTTAATTGACTTGCTTTATTTGTGTTAATATGACTGGAAGACACAAATGAATGTTATATTTTATAAAGGGAAATATATTCTTTATATATATAATATTTCTCTGGTTACACCTAATTCTAATAAACTAAAAATACATAATATCCAGGTTTTTACACACTTGCAAAAAAAAAAAAAAAAAAGAAAAAAAAAAGGAGAAAATCTGAATCAATCCTTGAAAAACCTGCAAAACAATTAGCCAAATATGATTCAATAATTTATTTAAACTGAACAAGTAAGGACACATGTGCTAACTGCCAACTAGAATTAGTTTTCTTCAGAAATTAACTTAATGTGTGGGAATATTTTAGAATGTATATTATCTGGTCAGATGATGGTTAGTCATTTGAGTGGCTTGTTTACAAGAAAAACCTGGTGATTCAGGTCAAATGTGACTCTTCATTAAGTTGTTTTCGATTTCAGTAATATTCAACAATACTTATTTTGAACAGAAAAAACCCCCAACTCAAGCAAGTGTGTGATTTGGCACATTGGTAGTATTTATTTTTTATTTTTCTATTCTTAGTTTTAATTTATCTCTTCTTATCCACATCTTCTAATGCCCACAAAACCAGTAATGGAAACCCAGCAATGCCATTCATTTTGGTGATAGATTTAGGGTTTTAAATTGTCAGACACTGAGAATATAAAAAGTACTGCAATTTAAACATGCTGACAACTTTAGCAGCCATCAGCCTAAACATGTTGTTTTATTTGTAGATGACAGTGAATAACTGTCAGGGTGCATGGAAGATGAAAGACCCAAAATGCAGCGTGAAGAGGCAAGAGGATGTAACAATTGACAGTTTATTGAACAAAACAACAAAACCACTGCACTGGTAGGAGAACTGAATGAGTGACATAAGACTCAAAAAGGCTATAAACCCAAACTAAAAAGCAGTCTAAGAAATCCGAAAGATAACAGAAAAAACAAACAAAAACAAATGAGGATCTGGTAGTGAACAAAAGAACCATGGGGTATACTGTAAATGGACTGAGGACATCTAGCTAAATGAAGAGAAGGCGTGGCAATCAATTAATTATGACCATGTGTAGGAACAGGAAGTAAAGAAAACAAACATGCAAAGGGGTTGGACCATATTAACACAATAAACCTCAAAGACAACCAAGAACAGGTAAAAACTAGAACATAAAAGAACTAAAGCAAGAACCCATAAACCATGACAATAATACATAAGTTAAAAACATCTTAGCAGCAAGGATTTTCAGACACCATCTGTCTGACAGCTAAAGTTCAGCAGGAATTTGGTTAGGCAAATAGGACAACAGCAAATCTATAACAAAACATCTGAAAAATAAAAGAATCAAGGTTTCACTGATTTAGATCATTACAATTCAGAATTTTGGGTCTAAAAAGGCTGTCAGCTTTGGAGCACTTACATCTATTACCAGTGTTGGGTCAACACTGTTACTTTTGCCAGTAACTAATACTCTAATGCATTACTTTTTAAATAAAGTAACTCAAATACCTGATGGTGCGTTTGTCTATTACTAGCTAAATTTATACATTTCAGCCAGCAGCTGGGAGATTCTTCCTGTTTACAGCGGTGATGCAGCACGATATGAGCAGTGTAAGTCAGCTTGTTGGGCTTGTTTTTCTGTGGAGTCGCTTGCAAATGTCGTCAGTTGCGTGTTTTGGGCTTGTTTTCTTAAGTGTAGTTGCTTACTTGGGCTTTCTCTGTTAAGAAGCCTTCCTGATTCTCTTACAGCTGTCCACAGTAAAACAATAAATGCCTGGATGCGGAACGGGAAACATGAATGCAACAGTCCCAGACTAATTGCTGGAAACTCCTGGACTGTTGTAAGATCCACTGACCGATTCTTAGTGCAGTGTCTCTGTCAGTGTTTTGCCATGTGCTGCTGTAACTACTCTGACCTTGAAATGTTCATCTAATTACACACATCACAACAGTAGGGATGCTGCTGGAAGCCAGAAGGAAATATTTTATCACTCCTGGGAATAAGTGTGAGAGGAAGAGTTGATGGATAGAAATAGTAGGAGATAAATGTATTTGGTTGACAGCATTAACCCCTTACCATGGATGCATTTCTGTGATGAAAGGTAATTTCCAAGTTAAAACCCACTTGGGTGCTTACCAACTTCACAGAGATTTCTGTTTTCTCCATCCATCTTCTGCCACTTACCCAGGGTCGGATCATGAGGGGGACAGCATGAGCAGCCCTTTCCTCCCTCTCCTCAGCCAGCTGAAATACATAATCCCTCACATGTGTCCTGGGTGTTCTCCGGGGCCTCCTCCTGACGACAAACGCTCAGAACACCTCACTAGGAAAGCATCTAGGAGGCATCCTAACCCAACTTTTTCCTGCTGATGTGGTGGAGCAGCAGTTCCTCTGTGAGTCCCTCCAGGATGACCAAGCCTCTCTACCTATCACTAAGGGAAAGCAGAAGAAACGAATTTCAGCTGTTTCTGTCTGTGATTTCAGTCTTAGTCACTACCCATAGCTTGTGACCATATCTGAAAGTAGGAACTTAGATTGACCATTAAATCAAGAGTGTCCACTATGAAAGATTGATGCAAGGCCCACATCATAGCAGATGCTTTACCAATCTTTTTGTCAAGCTTCTGCACCATTCCACCTGCACTCTTTAAAAACAAATGAAAGAATCTTAAATCCAATGTGATATTTTACTGGAAGACAGAGCAGAGACATGAAGACAGGAGTGATGCTGATGATGTGGTCTTTCTGTGTTCCAGTAACAAGTCTAGCTGCAGCATTTTGTACTATCTGCAGATGTGAGTAGACTGAGAAACATCTTAAAAAAGGGAGTTGTAGAAGTCAAGCTTTGAGGATATGAGTGCTGAGGTAACCAATTTTAAAATTTTCAGGGAGAGGAACAACTTAATTTTGGCTACTTTCTTGACTGAAGAAAGAAGATTTGACTGCAGAGTTGATGTTAAATTAGAGACAAAAATAATTCCAAGATTTCTGGCCTGATACTAACCGACAGATAATCAAAGTTCTAGTGCACAATCATGTTTGGTGTGTGTGAGTGGATTTTATTATTTGATGTTTTTGATATTGTGAGAACCTGTCTGTACACTAAGTTTCCCATTTGGGACAAATTACTCAAACTTGAACAGCTGAGTAGAAAACTGAAGGAACTGTAATAATAATATGCAGACTTAAACTGCGGTCTGTCAACTGACGAACTCCACCAACCATTCCCACCAAACTCCTAAAGAGCGTTTTGTAGACACTGGTGTAGATTCTTAGTTATTCAGGTCTTACCAAGCCTCCGAATCTAAATAAAGGCAACTGGACTTCTTTTATTGTTTTTTCCAAATGTTTACATCTCATCCTAAAGGCGTCTTTAAAACCAAACCAGCTAGTTGGAGAAATTCAGCCTGATAGGCTGCAGCTTGAACATTAGGAGGGTCATTAACCCACCCCCCTGTCCTGTAGGTCATTCAGGTTATTTTCAGCTGTGAGTTCTTTACAAAGATGCTGGTCACAATATTCAAGGTGTGAATGACTGTGAAACCAATGGGAGAGGATAATAAAGGCTGCATTGTAAGTACTGGGTAAGTGATACCTGAGGCCACCTCCTCTGTTTAAAGTTGTTTTTTCCACTTTGGCATACATAGCTTTTTTTAATTCCTCTCTCAAGTTATCTGTTGTCCTTACCCAGAAGATGGATGTTACATGTAGCTTTTACGATACATGTACAATAAATGCTACTACATATACATGGATTTCTGGGGTAAAACAACATTGCACATAAATAATCTGAGGCAGATCCATATATTTAAGGCATAAAACTCAAATTATTACATTTTTGTTGTTGTTGTTTTTTGTTTATTCTCACAAAGCCAAAGGACATAGAACCTTTTTGACCAGAGCACTAATACAGCTCCACTATAAACACTTCTGTGGAGGACATTGGTGGGTTTGAATTCGCAGTGATTGGTTAAAGCAAAGTAAAACTCTCCAACATGAACACAATGCTATCTATCTCGATCAGGCTTTAGATATTTTGACTTTGATATTGACCATCAGGATGCATTCAGGATCTACCGCCTGATGGTAAAGTATGAGTAATTAATCCTATGTATATTAGGGTCAGTCTCAGGTCAATGAACACTCTGTTATGGTTTGTTTTGGTTCCCTAAAATCTTCTCAATTGATGTAAAGCCAGACTGACAATGAATACTAGCCAAGTATCTGAGTGTGGCTCTTGAATTTTTCACTTTCCTGTGTGCCCCCTAGCTCTCGTCAGATATCCCTGTCTGAACTGACACAGCCCTCATTTCAGTGTTTGTTGTGGTGCCCTTACCATAGGCCTTATATTCACTGCTGTGTGTGTGTACTTGTATTACTCATGTTACAGGGACATGTATGTGTTATAACTGCCATATTGTGGGGACTCATTTGCCTTATGGGAAGAAGTACTGTCCCCTTAATGCAACATTTTTAGATTTATGTTGAAGACCTGGTTTAGGGTTAGGCTTGGGTGAGAGCCAGGGTTATACAAGCATTAGGATAAGAGTAAGTTTGAGTAATATGATTTGAATTATTATTATTTTGTGTAATTGGAAGTTATGAAAACACAACTGTGTTTGTCCTTTCAGGGTGGCTCAAAGTGCATTCAGACTGAGTGATGGCTGCTGTTGACAAGACACTACTGGACACATCTTATAAAGGAAGAAGGACCATCTTTGCCCTTTCCCCGTTTCACAATGATCAAGCAAGTCAGAGAAGAAACATAACAAAGCTGACAGGCTGTAGCTATTGGCTAGCAAGTATGTACTTCATGTTCAGCTGTTGAAGTGCGGCCATTTGCACACATTTATTTTTAAATACACTGCCTCATCTCTATATATATTGTTTCTCATTTTTGTTTTTAATATTTAATAAATTACGCGTCAATTTAACACTGCAGATAAATGTTCTCCTTGATTGTTTTTCACTTTTTTCTTCAAATCATGTCTCCTAACAAGTTTCAGGGTGTCCGTTAAAGCAGGGTTGTCTAAACCTAGTATTGAGAGGCCACTGTCCTGCACATTTAAGATGTTTCCACGACTCTTACATGTCTGATTTAAATGTATATTATCTCCTTTAATCAGATTTTTACAGGACTTGAGTAAACAGAGGGAAAGGGGGTTGACATGCAGCAGGGGATACAAGTTGGGACAGCAAAGAGGAGCATCAGCTGCTCTACACAGGGCATCTGCTCAACTAGCTGAGCTACCAGCGCCTGAAGATTTCTTTATAGTTGGACTAAAAAAACGCTCTGTCCTCTGCTTAATGCACAAGAAAAGATAAACACATGCAAAATATTATGTGAAGATTAAGCTGACATCATGTCTTTCTGTCACTGTCATCTTGTCAAGTACACGTCAGACCAAAAATCCTAATCACATTTAAGTAATCCGTTTAAAAAAAAAATTCTACTTAATTCTGCTAGACTGACTTGTCTTTGCTTCACCATGCACTGATGAAGAATAGTATTGGGATAATTTAGAGATTATCAAAGGGAGAAGCTAAATTATTTAAGGATGCATGCAAGTGGAGCATAAGAAGGATTATGTGTTTGCTTTCTCTCATACCACAGTACTAGAAAGGCATTGCTTTTTCCTCCTGGCTCTTTCTGCTCGAGGCCACTGGCTGTCTCGGCAGGGAGCCACTGGTTTTGTCAGCCAGGATATCCTGCAGCTCCCAGCTTGGCAGTTTCTTGTTTAGCTGGCTAAAAGCAGGCAGATCTCAGCTTCTGAAATTTAATTTCATGCCATCAAAGTCATAAATGGAATATGTCAATATGCGAACTATTCCTGCCACTACTTCCTTTTGAATCAGTCTCTATGAATTGATGTTATTTGCTGAAGCAACCACCACCAAAGTTCATAAAAAATGGGTTGTCTGACATCACCTTTCTTGGATTGTTTCTGAGACTGCATGTGGTGCTCTGCAGATTCAAGCAGGTGCTTTAATCCTTGATGAATTATCATATCACTGAAGTTTTCATTTGATCAATTTAACACTTCAGATAGTACGGATGTTCTCTTCATTCAAGAACTTCTTACCACACTGGACAATCTTTCTCCAAAACCTTGTGGACAAGTAAAAATTTTATTAATGTATTTTACGCAAATTCCAGTAAGAAAATATGGATATATAGTTTTGCACATTTTTCAGAGATTACATAGATTCCCCAAAGAATAAATGTTGCATAAGGACATACTCTAGCTTAAGAGTAAGCTGTGATGGAGCTAGTGTTGTGTATATTTTTCTTTTATATATTTGTATGGACACATTGACTCTAAAAACAAGTTTGCTTTGTATCTGTTTATTTTTTTTAAATTAACAGTTGTTAAACTTAAACATATCAAACTGCTTTTGTGGAATGATTAATAAAATTCATTGCTGGTTAAACAAAGGTTAATATACGTCTATATTTTCTTGGTACAACAAAACTCATAAATCACAGTTTTTGACAAATATTCTATTTATACACCAGTATGCTGGCCAACATACCATAAAGGAGCTAGCATCCCCACAAAAGCAACTATGTGTTCAAAAAGGTGTTCATCTTTTGCTGTCAGGTAGAATGTATGAGGTAGAAAGTGAAAGAGGGTGATGATAAAGCGAACAAGTTCCATAAAAGCAGCAGACTATTAAATTTCCGTTGTAAACGTGGATCTTTTAACACGAACAATGACCTCTCCTCTCTCACCATCCCAGATGCCTTGCCTTTGTCTACACCATCATCAACAAGCGTACCTGTGGGGGAAACAGAAAGCTGACAGCTGCACACCATCATCTTAAAATCCTGCTGGAATTTCTGTAACCTGATCGACCCATAATCTATAACTCTTCAAAAAGAAATAACAAACATCCATTACTATAGCATAGCCTCAATAATTTTTAAAATTAGCACATACTGTTCAGATGATATCCATTCATGTTTTTGAACTGAAAATATATTCGTAAGGTGTTTAGTCCCATGTTCAGTGTTTTATCTACAGTGGAGTGGTTCTCATAATGACTACTATGATTGGAAACATGAACTTAGATTACTTTCATTTTACCCAACTCAAATTCCAGTGGACAAATCTACAAAGTCCAGAAAGCTGTCTGATTGCCATACACACAATGGCAGAGAATAATTCTTTCAGAAGCAGTTAAAGTCACCTACTCCATTATCTTGTTACTTAATACCCCTTTCCCTACACAATGCTGAGGATTGAGACACTATACTGGTGGGAAACCATTAAGAAGACTGAGACACTTGCACAGCAATAAAACCCATTCATATATTCTTTGCAGGTTTCAAAGTGAAAATCCCAGCTTCAATGTTGAAATGACAAATCTAGACTGCCTTAAAATGCAGTCTCACAGTTAAGGGAAGTTTAAGGTAGAAATACATGACAACATTGACAACAACAATGGTTCAAAACCAGCATAGTGATCTGTCAGGTTTCCGCTTGCAGAGCACAGGGCTGCATACTACACAAAGAAACAAACAATTCAAGAGACAGCTCTGATAGTCGCTTAGTTAACAGAGACTGAATGCAGTCAGGATGAAGGCGAAAACAGAGCAAATAAGATATATAAATTAAGTATCTAAAGGTTGTGTCTAAAGTGTTGTTTTTTTTATGAATACTTGAACCTGTCAAACGCTAATTTAAGCAACGTAAATGTGATTGTGTTCTCACTCAAGTGTGGGTCAGATGGCAAAGATTTTATACCTGTCAATATTCAACACTAAAATAGAGCTGAAAATAGAGCCCAGATTGGAAACTTTTACTTTGATGTCAGATATAAACAAGGCCATCCTCCCTCTGGCTGTCTCTTTTTCACCATTTCCCAAATGGGCAGTGGCATTATCCCATTTTTTTCTGTCACATTGGCTTATTTCCACTTTCCTAAAGAGAGAGAGAAGTGCTGATAAAAAAAAATGGCGGGAGTCCTTGGCAGATGCTGCGGCCCTCAATGTTTCCAAGTGTGTTCACACCTCAGATTGTGCTAAAAAGTGAGAAAAAAAAAAAAGATGGAAAATACACCCACGCCCTCCCACCCTTCTGCTCCTCCACCCTCTCTGCCTGCAAATATTGGATTCAGCTTGGAAAGTTTGCTCTCACATTTGATCCTGGTGCTTCCCTCCTGGGATTGAGCGACGTGCCTTGTAAGTGTGAGTCTGTGGGTGTGTGCGAGTGTGGGTGTGTAAAGCAGAAGCGCCTCCAGTTCTCCCGGCTTATCATACAGTTTCCATAGCAACATCTAAGGAAACTTTAGCAGATACACAGACGGAGAAGCTCAGAGGACTTGTTACCTGGACTCTGGCCTCTAAGTGAACCATACCACACTGAGTGACAGGTGGAGTATGGACAGAGGCCTGTCATGGTGTGCTAACTGAGCAGTTTGAAGGTAAGGTTGACTAACATGATATTAGATGAGTTGAAGCTCCACTGAAAAGTACAGGAAGTTTGTTGCTCTTGGGCACCTCTACAGCTGGAAGATGGAACAGCACAGTCATTAAAATTAAAAATAGACACAGACCATGGAGAGTCTTATGTGTCAATCTGCTGACATGGTAAAAAGGTCAGCAAAAGTCCTGAAAGCAAACAACATCTAGATTCTTAAAGTTAATAGCCAGTCAGAGTGTCCTCTAGACAATTATTTTATTTTATTTTATTTTATTTTATTTTATTTTATTTTATTTTATTTTATTTTATTTTATTTTATTTTATT
>JBAMHW010000026.1:9536321-9546670 GCA_037177495.1 Rhadinocentrus ornatus
GTATTCAAAGATGGCGATGCAACATGGCAGCCTCCAGTTGGGTGCACCGCCACCTATGTATTTATAAACATCTAATTGTAAGCTACGAGAACGCTTTCATTTGGATGAAACTGTGTTTTTGCTAAGAAAATACCAAAAAAACTGCACACTGTACCTTTAACAAAACATAAATACACATTGAACCTGACAAGACAGGTACTTAATCGAGTGACTAAAACAAAAAAGTCTGTTTCTCTGTAAATCAATATAACAGGAAGGCCAAGTAAAAAGACATACTACAATAAATAAGATCAAGATAGATAAAAATAAATAAATTTAAAACACAATCGTAACAATAGTAAACTTTTGGAAAATAAAAATCTTTGGGATGAAAACCAAAATAAGAACATAGAATTCAAGTATCTCAATAATAAATAGAGCTAAAAAAAAAATAATAAATTAAAATAAGATACACACTAAAAAATAAAGTGCAAATTCTACTTGAGCTTTGTGATGTCAACAGGAACAAAAATGTTTTACAACACTTTGTCTTGCACTTTTGGACTGAAAATCTCCATTTGGAGAGAAGAAGTTAAAATTCATTCTGTAGCGATGGGAGTCATTAAAGATTGAGGATTAAGGCAACTGGACCATCTTACTATTTGGTACATTACATTACATTAATTTAGTTTGGTTTAGTTTATCCAAAGTGACTTACAGTGGTTAGACGGTAGCCTCAGGGTCTTGCCTAGGGGCCCAACTGCAAGGTGTTAATATTTGTCCCATGGACTCCAGGGCCTGGAGGACAAACGCTGGTCTCCAGCATGGGAGACACTTACTCTGCCAACTTAGCTATCCAGCCAACAGTGCGTTTTTCCTGTGTAACAGAGGCCTGACTGAACCATACCACCAAGCAGAAAGATAAAACATTCTCAATAAAGGAACGATAAAACAGAGTCAAGATTGTTCAGTCAATTTGAAAATTTGTCATTTCTTGAAATTCACATCTGCAGTATTATGCTTTCATACACAGTTAAATTGAGACATAGTTATAGATCAGCCACTTACAGTAATTACACAATTCTCGTCCATGGCATGGGTGACTTGCACATGTGGAAGATACTACTGATGCAGAGGTGTATAAAGAAATTTTAAAAGGACATGATGGATCCATTAAGGTATGTCTGTGGTTATTTGAGCAGGACAATGCCAGAGCTCATTAACACCACTCACAGCAACCCCATCAAGTATCTGCAGATGTATCTCCTGTTGAAAAATGTATAATAAATTGCATAATGATGAGAAGAAACAAACAACAGCTAGTATAGACTGTTGAGCAGCTGAAATTCAGCGAGAAGGGACACAGCTTTGTCCTGTGAAACATCATTTCCATTCAATTTCCAAACAAATAAAACATCTGGAAGAGTGATGTTACACAATGAATGAGAGGCCTCTGTCAACTCTTTGAATGTGTTACTGGCAAAAACTACTAGATTTACTTATATCTTTAAATGCAGTTAAGTTGCTCAGCGTATACTTCAATGTTTTTGTTGCAAACTGTTTTGTTCTGGAAATGGGCTTTTTTAGTCAAAAAGACAAAGTCAAGAGAAACACCTTTAAACCAATGAAAGAAAGAAATAGACCTAGCCTTGAACTCATCACTTGCCAACCATCTCCTCTCAGCATTCTCAGTTTCTTCTCAATAAACAACAAATAGAAAAGAAAAGATGGACCTGAATCATGTGTTACAGAACTAAAAATAAGAATATATTCACTTTGCTTCTTTGCAGTTTTAGTTGAGAAGACTGATGACACCATGTGCTAACTATGAAGCAGTAATATTCCGTGATTTCTCTAAGAAGTAGAAGCAGGTGGGAATGTAGTTACCCTTTATCCAGACTATAGCACTTAATGATGCTGTGATCACATCAGTGATTCTGTGTTTTGATTGATAAGGAACAGAAACATCTGTCAACCACATCTGTTGGTTCATTGCATGAAGGATGTAGCTTGCTGGAGTAAACACATGCCAGATGCACTTCCAACGGTGTAGCTGTTAAAAGTTGTAAATGTGTATGCATAATCAGCCAATCACATTCGCTGTGGACATCCAATATGGTCACCAAAAGGCCTGTTATGTCTCATGACAGCCTGCTCATTGCCTCCATCAATTTCGGATCGAATTATTTCTATGAAAGTTAACATGCAGGTTGCTGCCATTAGTTTGTCAAGATGTTTTGACAGGTGCTTACTCCACCTCTCTGAAGCTCTGGCACATGACTGAATGTACTGGTGTGGAACTACTGACATTACCTGGGATTTGTAGATGGTGTGTTATGTCCCCAGAGGATCTCGCTGTGTTTTCACTGCAGCAAAATGAAAAGCTCGGTGCATGAATGTCTTCTGAGATCAGCAACACCTTCTGACTAATACTGGGCATGCTCTGAAGAGAACGTTAAAATCAAAGCAATATAAACA
The DNA here is from genome assembly GCA_037177495.1 of Rhadinocentrus ornatus. NCBI lineage: Eukaryota > Metazoa > Chordata > Actinopteri > Atheriniformes > Melanotaeniidae > Rhadinocentrus > Rhadinocentrus ornatus. Next base: position 9,538,779 of record JBAMHW010000026.1, read on the forward strand.
TCAAAACATGTTTATTTATTTATTTATTTATTTATTTATTTATTTATTTATTGATTGATTGATTGATTGATTGATTGATTGATTGATTGATTGATTGATTGATTTGTTTATTTGTTTATTTGTTTGTTTGTTTGTTTGTTTGTTTGTTTGTGTGTTTTTATCATTAATTAGCTCTTCATTCTGGGAAGCTATAATGGACCCCAGCACTGTTTTAACTCTAAACATCTGAAGTTTTCTCTTTCATGCAAAGAGAATATTTAATTTCCAGACACTGTCAGTTAGTAATTGGGGAATAGCCTGCTGCTGCTCTGAGGGTAAAAAAAAAAGACTTTCCTTTAATGGGGAGAAACAGCATTTGATTTTCTTTTTTCTTAACATATAAATCGGTCACTGATATTTCACAAACTTGCAGTTTTTTTAACCAATAAGTTTCCTTTTTTTGGCCCTGGTGTATTAGAGAGAGAAAATATCACTCTAGAGAGTAAACAAAAATGTATTTGAAAGATCTACTTGAGTTTAGAAGGTTTACAGTCAAAGTACTGGAAAGAGGAAAATCTTTAAGCAAATGTGTTTACATTGAACACAAACTGTCACAATTGTATAATTATGTTCTCCCAGAATTTCCCGTTTCAGCTATCTTAGTTGATTCAACTGTTAGGGGGCAGACCCTGGTCATGCTATCTGTTATGAAATATGAGTCAGCTTGCTTTTTATGGTTCTTTGGAAGAACATGGTCATAAAATGATAGCATAGCAAGAGTCTTTTGGAGCAGAATTACAAGAACTTGAAGGAAGATCTTTGGAAGTTTCCATGACTAGTGAACACAACACAAAAACGTGATAATCAAAATAACGAGAGCAAATTTGTAGCTACTGTTCTTAATTTCTGTTACTTTATCTTTCAGACATTTTAGTCCCTGGAAATCCCAGACTTCTTAAGTCTCTAACTTTGTCCTCACACTGACAAGATATTCTTGTGGAAAACCTTGCCAAAAACGACAATATAAATATACATTCACTTTTATCACAAAACAAATTAAGAAGAAGAAGACTTAAGTAAACTTTCTACAGTAGCTGAGGTGACTTCTGTGGGCTCTGAGGCATCTGGGATGGACCATCATACAGTGGAAGTATAATGGTCAATGAATCAGTACTTATGGATGCCATGAAAAGAATAAAAAGGACTAATTCAAATACCAAGCAAATCCAGAAAAAATAGCTGGCTTCTTTTCCACTCTCCCTTTTAATATATGGTCCGGCAACATATTTAGCCACAGTTGCCCTGAGTAACGACCCAGACCAACAAACACATAGCAGCCAACCTTTGGCATTGGCTCGCCAACCACCAGCAAATATTTATATGTTAGTGTTGCACAAAGTAGCACAAAGTACATACAAGTATACATTTTAAAAAGCATTGAAAAGAATAGCCCATCAACCCCCCCTCACACCATACACACCCCATCTCCAACACCAAATCTTCATCACCACACATACATATACGCACACATACACTCAGATTAATATGTAGCTGAGCACAGAGGAGCCAGGTGATGAAACACTATCACAGGAGCCATCTGCACAAGAAGTCGACTGGACTACAACAAACAGGGCACCGACACGGGCACCAGCCAAAAGATCAATACCATGCAACCCCCTGTGCAGAAACCTCCGACTGAGGAACACCAGAAAATATAGTAATAATAATAAGAGAACATCAAAATAGTACTAAAAGTAGACTGAAAAGAATTTAAAAGGGAGGTCTGATAAAAAAAGTGTTATTAGTAAAAAGTTAAATGTATTAAAATTAAATAAAATGCTTCAAGAAGAAACCAGGTTACAAAAAAATGTATTAAATATCCCTACTAAAACAATAAATACTAAGTAAAAGCCAAATTAAAAAGATGAGTTTTCAGCCTGTTCCTAAAAACGTGAACATTTTCTGCAGCCCTGAGGTCCTCTGGCAGGCTGTTCCAGAGGCAGGAGCCATAATATTTAAAACATCCCTCCTCGTGGGTATGTGTCCTGACTTTAGGAAAGATTAGAAGACCAGTACCAGAGGATCTCAGTGTCCATGAGAGATTGTAAGGTAAAAGCAGGTGTGAAAGATGAGAAGGCCCAGAACCATTAAGGCATTTATAAACTAGTAAAAGAACTTTAAAATAAATCCTGGAACACACAGGAAGCCAGTGCACTGACCTTAAAACAAGTGTAATGTGGGTCCACCTTCTGGTCTTCGTCAGGACATATGCAGCTCAATTTTGTAGCAATTGAAGAGCCAACATACTCTTTTTGGAAAGACCAGAAAGCAGAGCATTACAGTAGTCTATGCGACTAGTAATAAAAACATGCATTAGCATCTCCGTGTTGCCCTGAGAGAGAATAGGACGGACTCCATTTTCTCCTAGATGATTAAAAACCTATTTTTGTGGTATTTTTTATATGTGGGATAAAACTAAGGTCAGAGTCAGAAATGACGCCCAGGTTTTTCACTTTTAAAGATGGATTCAGGGAGTCTAGTGCTTGAACTTGTCAATTATTAAACAACATGCTTCCCACCATGGTGCCTGCCTATATCTAGACACACATTTGGGTCCTTTATGCTATTATTCTTATTCACCTCCAGAAGCATAGCAAAATTCTCGAGCCAAACCTTACCATGCCCCAACTTAAGTTTCTCTAACAGAGAGTGTTAAGGTCTTCCATATGACATATTTCTCTCATGCTAAGCCAAGAATTAGCAAAACCACTGGCTGGCAATTTACACTTGGTGCAACATTATGGGTCCCCATTGTGATGCTGTTGGAGTTTCACATGGAGGACCGTGTTGCAGTAGACAAGCATCTATAGAGAGAAATATGTAGAATCAAGCCGTGGATATGGCATATGTTCATCCATACAGAGTTAGGGCAAACCTTCTGATGTTGATGTCAATATCACACACTAGCAACTTTGCATGCTCACAGATGTAACAGCCCTATGAAAGGGGGTGAGAGATTTCTTCAGACATCCCCAAGCCTAATCTTGCAGCTGACTTTAGCTGAAGCTCACCAAATGAAAGCATGTCTTATGACAACTTTAGTACCCTTCAGCTGCCTGACGCTTTGCACTCAGGCCTGTCTGGTTCCAAACCTTGTAAAACCTCATTTTGCTGCTCATCTTCCATGTCAAACCTCCTTCGTCAGCCCTCTTCTTTTTTAACACAGCAGTAGCACCATCACCACAGCCACCACACCACGTCGTTTTCACCATTCTTCTTCTGTGCATCATCTCCACAAGCTGTAACTTCACCATTATCTTCCTATTCATGTCACAGGGCTTTGCCTTTGGTTCAAATTCTAGAGAACTTTTTCTGCTGCTGGCTTCGTATCCTCCCCCGAGAATAGTTCTGCTATTACTGCCCTGCTGGTCTGTTTTTCCTTTTGAGAGTCTATCAGACTGAAATATACCTTAAATTTCTTTTAAATCTAAATGTAAAAGCAGTTAAGCACAGACTCTCCTTTCAATAGTCTACATCAAAAGACGTCACTTATGTACTTTTTTTTTATTTCAGAATGGAATTGCATTGGTAATCTGAATAGCTTTACTTCTATGGAAGGCAATTAATGGAGAAGAAAATGCACACACATATACACACACACACACAAAGAGACAAACTATACAGCAGTTGTCACACTTGAAACCTTTGCAAGATGGAAAAAGTCAAGTATGATAAAAAAGGTAATGTATTATTTAAAATGGGAATGGGAAATGGGAATAGAACTATATTTTTAGGTCAGCTGGTGGAATCCACTCCTGCTGTGTAGAATCTGAAAAAACAGCAAAATAGTTCCCACTCATCTCAGCAAGAGACACTAGAGTTCCATTTCTTACAGCCGAGCATGTTCTGGTTTTACAAGTACCAGCCCAGTTCATTACTCTGTTTATAGCAGAGAGAGAAATGAAGAGAGCATCTTATTGGCATCATAAAACACCATCACTGCCACATTGATCCAGTTTTATCCACTGGCTGAATGGCCTGGGTACCAGCAGCCACTATCAATCAGAAAATAGGGGGGTTGAGAGAGGCTGTCTCCGCCCCAGAAAAGATCCCTTCAAACGTTTCATTTCCACTTGCCAAGTCAACAGACTGCAGCTTTTGGCAGCAGATGCTCAGAGAATTATTATTTTTTCACTGTTTTTCATATAGTTGCTGAAGGTTAACAGATAATGCATGCTCTTTTTCAGCAGCACACATGTGCTCCAGAGTGTAATTTTCATGTCTACTGCAAGGATTTAATCAAATAGCCTGACATTTAACTGCTCAAACTATTTATAACCTTCGTCTGGCATTTTGTTTTCCACATTATTAATTTTTCCACTTTTAAGTAGGATTAAAGATCCTGTAGATGCTGGAAGACAGTATATAAAAGAGAATCACTTACAGAAAAAGTTACACTCTGAAGGAGTGAAGATTACATGCATTTGCGAGAGAATTTAGATCTTACCATGAGGTTTTTAAAAAAAAATCAACCTTTATTAGTCAAGTTAATTATAGAGATCACTGGCCATTTGTGCTTCTTCCTGGTTGATTGAACCTGCAGCTGCACTGAACATGGTTGTTAAAGAAAAAAAGTAAATCAAATGAAAGCAATTTCGCTAAGATATACTGACAACTCGGTGCAGAAGTATTAATTTGTACACTTTGTTGCAGCTTAAATTGAGTACATGAAATTTATTGATTGTAAGTCTGAAAGCTGTTCAATTATCTGTCAAGGTCAAGAAAATTAAAGTCGCCATATGAATATGAATGATACAGAGAAGTAGTGTAATACTTCTAAGCCAGCATCAGTAGTTGAGACCTCTAAAGGAGGATAGGTTGATATAGTCAGCTGAGAATATTCTGTATGAGGGGCTGAATGAGAAGGCACATAGCAGGAATACAGAATAAAGACTTCATAGAAATCATAGAATCTGACCCACACTAATCACTTTAATCATGTCTTAATTGTACTTAAACACTTCTGAGTCTGCAAGATTACCCTTTAGATTAATAATGTGTAGCTGCACTATCAAAAATAGGACTTTCTTCACCTAACGGATCTCAGTAATATTAACATTATTATTATTTATTGTGATTCTTCCTTTTTCTTGCAGCCTTTTACTACTTCCTAATATCTGTAATGTGTTTATGTTTTATGTAAAGCACTTTGAATTGACCGTTTACATCAAATGTGCTATACAAATAAACTGCCTTGCCTATCATGTAAAGCACTTATAATATTTAACATTTTATCATAGTTGCAGAATTAAGTAGGACCTCCTGGTTAGACTTCCACTCATAGACCTAGTGTCGTAACTATGGTCCCCAATAAGCTCCTGCTTAAAATGTAACTGCAGCGTACAACTAGTCCTAAAAGGCTGTGCAACTGTAAATGTAAATTAAAAACAAAATGCAATGGTTTACAAATCTAATGAACCAAAATTTTATTCACAACATAAAAGGTATGTATACTATTAAAACTCAGAAATTGAACTGTTTTGGAAAGAATATTAACTTTAATATTAATTGATTGCTGCAACACGTCTAAAATATGTTCAGACAGATACAACAAAAGGCTGGAAAAGAAAATGGTACTAAACAGAACCAGCTGGAGGAATGTGTTGTGACTAATTAGGTTAGTTGACAACAAGTTAGTAACACGATAAAATGAGCACTTTAGGGAGCCAAAAATCTTCCTATAGACAGGTGCATCTGGACTTAATTTTTTGCTGCAGTTATCAGCAAAACGACACAAATTGTGGCAAAATTTTGAAGCAATTTCAGAAAATGTTCATCATTTTCAAACTATAATGCAGTCTTCTTTGGTTAAAAGCTTATTTAAAATGGATTGAGTCAAAGTGAAAAACTGTTCTGTGGTCAGATTAATCAGAAAATCTAAAGTCCTTATTTGGGAAATCATGGATGCAGTGCCCCCCAAACTAGAAAAGAAAAGGGATCCATCTTGTTTTCAGCATTTAGTTCAAAATCCTGCATCTGTAACGGTGAGGGGAGGCATAGTGCCTACAGAACTGGCAACTTGCATATCTGGAAAGGCATCATCCATGCTGAAAGGTACCAATAGGTTTTTAGAGCAAAATATACTCCCATCCAGACTGTCTTCTCCTGGGAAGGCCATGTATGATCACCATCATGATCATGACTTTATCAGGATTCACTATGTTGACAACTTGATTGCCATAACCTAAAAAAATTGAGTTTTATTTTTTTTTATCATTATGATGTAATCAGTCTACCACATCACAGTGGAGAAGTTGATGGTGTTTGTATACGTACATCTTTGTTAAGGTCCACAACAGCATTTCAAATTGGGTTGAGGTTAAACTGGTCTATTGCGCAATCTTGATTCTTCTTCTTTTATGTCATTCTATTGTAGTTTTGGTGATGTGTGTGAGACTATTGTCCTGCTGCATGACCCATTTACAGTTGTCACACAGATTGCTTCACATCTGGCTTTACAATACTTTGGTATATAGGGGAGCTCAATGGTCAACTCAAAACAAGCCAAAAACATCACCCTTCTATCACTGTGCTTCCAAACAAGTTGTATTTGTTTAGTATTTTTCTAATTGTGTTACAGTTAGCATGTTAACTGAGGCATGTAGAGTCTGAGATGTAACTCTTTGGGTTTTTTGCAGTTTCTTTGTGCATTGCCTGGTATGACATTAGGATGGACTAGCTGGGGTGTTCACTCTTGGGAACATTGAGTAAATATTTTTACTTGTGAATAATCTTTCATACTGTAGAATGACGGACTTCAAATAGTTTAATAATGGATAGCCGATTGATGGGCAGCCACATTTGCTTTTCCAAGATCTTTGGTGACATCTTCTCTCCTTGGCATTGTGTAATCTGCTAATATCTGCTCCTCTTTCAGATGATCTGCTACAGATACACTGCATTTGTTTTGCTTATTTTTAGTTAAATAATGATGCAAATGTGATGTTCGTTGTTCATCTGAGGCTGTGTTTGCCTCATTTTAAGGCATGGTACAGCCAAGACAAGTTTGATCTCCTGATACATAACACCTTAGAATTGAAAGTGGGTGAACTTTCTTTTACATGACTGTATGTTCATGGGATTTTAGTGTCCAGCATTAACCAGGGATTTCAGTGGCCTGCTCTATCAGTTAGTGAAAATAAATGTGTGAAAAAAAGTGAATAAAAGACAAAAAAAAAAAAAAAATGCTAGAAGACATCCAAAAAAAAAGGAGATAAATGGACTTGAGGTCTATAGTGATAATTATCTAATTATCTGATAAGTAATAACCTTGTAATTTGCTGAATTTCAAAAGATTTATCCAGTATTTATTCTTTATCTAAATTAAGTCAATTTGCAGCCTTATAATGTTAACAATCCTCTTAGTCCCACGTGAGTTTAAGTATTGTTGAAAATGCCCAACAACACTATCAAAAGATTCTTTCTTTAGTTTCTTTTTCATTTTTCTTTTTTCTTTTTCTTTTTCATAGCAGCTTTAAAAAGACAGGACATGGGACATAATACAAACAGTGGCTCAGGCGGTAGATCAGGTCATACAATAACCGGAGGCGGTTTGATTCCCACTCCCACTCACCTGTTGTTGTCCCCTTGGGCAAAACATTGGCGCGGAGTGGCTGGCACACTTCCGTCAGTGTGCCCCAGGGCAGCTGTGGCTACACACGTAGCTCACCATCACCAGGTATGGAGTGAATGAATAACGGATACAATGTAAGCGCCTTGATCCATTTTTATTCTTATTATAAGGGAGGTAAAAAAAAAAAAAAAAAGCAATCAAACAAAAAAACAAGGAACAGGTACCTGTTTTTTTTTTTATTCTGGAGAAGTAATAAAAAATTCATTAATTAATAAAATAA